>LS054530.1:0-10000 GCA_900241095.1 Acartia tonsa
TCAATAAATAAGGGGTTAACAGGATTTTGACTAGTGTTCATAGTTTCTGTTTTCTTAACATTCACAGAGAGCCCAACTTTTTTAGCAATTCTGATTAGAATGTCAGTTTTTTCTTGAAGATCTGTTTGATTTTTACTTAACAGGGCCAAATCATCTGCAAAATCTAGGTCATCAAGGCAGAAACCTTCTCTCCATGGAATTCCACGATTGCCATCCTCATTAGTTTTCCTCATAACCCAGTCAATAGTTAAAAGGAATAATATATAGGAGAGAGAATGCACCCTTGTTGAACACCTGTATTAATATTAAAATTTTCTGACAGTGAGTTGTTGTCTAGGGCTATACAGCAGACATAATTATCGTAGAATGTTTAGATAAGTCTCACAAGTTTGTCAGGTACCCCATAACTTCTGATTATTTTCCACAGTGATTCTCTATGTATGCTGTCAAAAGCTTTTGAAAAATCAATGAAGTTAATATATACAGGTTTTTTCCATTCTAAACTTTGTTCTATTATCATCCTCCGACTAAAAATTTGGTCAATACACCCTCTTCCTGTTTTGAATCCTGCTTGTTCCTCCCTAAGGTGTTCATCCATGGCAGAATCCATTCTTTTTAGAATTAGTCTGCATACGACTTTACTTGGAATTGAATTAATGTTATACCTTGCCAGTTATTACAGTCTCCAGGATCACCTTTCTTAGGTAGTTTAATTATAATACCTTTGGTCCAGTCTGCAGGTATTTCTTCTTTGGTCCAGATTTCTTTGAAATATGCAGTTAATATTTTTGAAGATATGGCAAGAATAAATTTGTTAAATGCTAAAAAAAAAATTTTTAAGCAGTCGCCAGTAGCGGCTGATGTGACTTACACAATAAACATTTCCCTGTTTACCTAGTACGAATAACAAGTTTTAAGAAAACAAATACTCTTTATCTAAACATGTGCTAAACTATTTTCAACTCCAAGAGTAGAGAACAATGAGCAAACTCGGGATCTGATTTGGTACAGTACATATTCTTTACTTTTTCAGGCTTTTCCAGTAGAGATTACTCCAAGAGAAATAATGTCTGATTCCACCAATAGGAAAATATTCCTTTTTGGATTTGACGATAAATAGGTTCAGACGGGTAATCTAAATGATCCAAAATCTTAATTAAACTTGTATAGAAATACCATTTTACTAGTTAGTTACCCTTGTACTTTTAAAACTTGTGTAAACTTGGTGGAATCCAGGGTATTAATCACTATTTTTAAGAAATAAATGGAATTTGTATATTATTAGTTTAATGGCTGTTGATTAGGATATCTAAAATGGCTGTTACTAGATAGCAAAACTGTTCAGTATTATGATATTATCAACAAAGGCTGCTAAAGTGTTGATGTACTACTCTAGGATTTTAGAACTTGTACCTTATTACTGCTAAAGCATTATAATGTGCTGTCATACTAATTTAGGACTTTAGGACCAGAATCTTTAGATTCAGGACCATAGGAATTTAGAACTAGCAACTTACTACTGTTAAAGCATTACAATGTGCTGTCAAACCAATTTAGGACTTTAAACCCGGACTCTTATAAGTTTGTTTATTCTTTCCTTGGTTGCTATGATTAGAGTTATAGTCTTTGGAACTCGTCTCTAGAAACTAATATGCATGACTATTGATATGCTGTCATAGTAATCTAAGTCGTTAGAACCTGACTCTTATAAGTTTGTTTATTCTTTCCATGGCTGTTATGATTAGAGTTATAGTCTTTGGAACTCATCTCTAGAAAATAATATGCATGACTGACTATTGATGTGCTGTCATAGTAATATATGATTTTAGAACCAAGCTCTTATAAGTTTGTTTATTCTTTCCATGGCTGTTATGAATGGAGTTATAGTCTCAACCATAGATGCACGATGAAAATGTTTTAGGAAAATGTCAATTTATGGTTTTGTTTACATTTTTGATTAATGTCTATGTAACTATCATCATTTTTACTACTTTTTTAGCAAAGTTACTTTATAATCCACTTCCAAGCGATCTTCCGTAAAACATTGCTCTTTCAAATAATATTCTTCTGTGCATGGGAATGAGTTACGCCTGTTTATAGACTTTCTTTAGCACTTCCTTTAATCTGACTATTGGTGTGACGTGCTGGACTTAGCAACAGCAGGTACCATTTTAACGTCCCTAGTATGATGCTGTATAGTCTAGACTCAAAACCGACATCTCCCAAACGACAAGCAGGAACACTGTCATTTACGCTTATACCACAAGTATATTATAATTTGAATCCTTATACTAAAGTAACAGGATGTTTGTCTGTTTGTTTGTGTGTCTGTGTATCTGTGTGTCTGTACAAAAGGATCTCGCTAACCGCTGAACTGATCGAGTTCTCCTTAAGAGGGTAGATTCTCATATGTCCCGGGAAGGTTTGGGGAGGGTTATCACCCTCCCAAGAGAAATGACAAAAAAATCAAAAAAATTTAAAATATATGGGAGACTTCAACGTAACATAAAGATAATTATCGTAACATAAAGAAGTAACGTAGAGACTTTAACAAATAAAAACATCTAAAACGCCACTAGATGCCTCTAGGGGCGTAGCCGCTAGTATAGAATATTGTTGTAACAATGAATGTAGAATATACGCGGATATTATATGTTTCACTTTATTAGAGTATGAGAATCCAGTGAAATATCCTAGTAATAATAATAAATCCATTGTTGCAACTATCCTAAACACTATGAATGAATTAATATAAGAATGATACAGCCACTGGCCAAATACAAACTTTCTTATACAAAATTTTTGTTTGCCCAAAACTTTTGCTGGGGAGATAACTTGCATCTGCTACTCTTGATCAGAAATTAAGGGATTCTATATTGGAGCGAAGCTACAATAAAATGTAGGTTTCCCTGTCAGTCTATTACTCAAAGCCCATTATAAAATTCACTTGTATCCCATCTATCACTATATTTTCTTGAAAATATTTTCAGAATTACCTGCCATATATACCTACTAGCGGCTGCACCCCTAGTATCCAGGGGCTCTATATTCAGAGGGCACAAAAATAGCCTAAAACCATACCCAGACTTAAAAAAATGAAATATCCTAAAAGTCTCTCAGAGCCTATAAGAGGCTTTACTGTAAAGAAGAACCATATCGATTATGCGCTTAGTGAGATCCTTCGGTACAGACAAAAAAAAAGCTTATTACTTTATATTATAGGATGGGGGGGGGGGTACTTTTTAAACTTGGATGAACTTTCAGTCTACAGGATCCTTTCATTTTAAATAAGTAAGGAATCTAATTCTACAGGGATAGGACAATAACTGATAAATTGATGTACATCCCCAATGTTAATACACAAAATTACCCCTGCTGTAGATTGCAAATAGTGGTTGAAACATTTGGACACTCAACTTTATGAACCAAACAATAAAAATCCTTTAAAAGTCCCCAAAAATGTTTAGCCAACGAATAATATAACGTTATTGTAAAACTTTGGGGACTAGTGTAATAAACAGCCTAATTTATCCTCTCTCTAACAAATAAGTACTGCAAAATAACATTATCCCACCTTTCCTTAACTCTTGGCAAAACTCCGTCAGAATAAAAACAAACTTGTTTGTCTTATTTACAAGTCTTTACGAACTATAAATAATTTACCCAAAAAAAGTATTAAGCCATATTTATTTTGGATGACGAAACCAATGAATTGATGAAAGTTTTTAAAGGGCGAATAAAGGTTGAATATGATATTAGCTCAAAGAAAACGTGCCATTCCATAGAATATAAATAACTTTAAGATATTGACATATTCAATTGTATAAGCCTGTTTATAGCTTAAAACCTGGATAACTGAACATAATTTTATGTAAAAAGTGTGATTCCCTAGGAACTCCAAACACTCCAGCATCACACAAGGCTTCATCGGCAGGTTGAATTAAAAAGCTTTCATTTATTGCTCGTTGTAGTAAAGAGTAAACCAGTTAACAATGGATATTTTTTTTTCTTCCTCAACAATATCCAGCTATAAAAAAGTATATGAATTTTATTTTTTAAAAACCTTGACAGAAAAAAATTTTAGTTTTTGTAAGCATGAAAAATATATGGTAATTGTTATAATAAATTTCAAGAGGACAAAAATAATAGGTAAACATTGTTTCTTCTTTTTTATATTTTTTCTGAGTGTGTGTTTGTGTGTGTGTGTTTTGAATGATGCGTCCATGTGATAAATATTTCATTGTGAATTAATCAAAGATCTTAGTAAAGAAAATAGATTTTTAAATGTAATATTTATTCTTATTACGCAATGTTAAATGTTTTGAGGCCATTTAAAAATTGAATGAAATAGTATATAATTTTAGAAATTAAATTATCATTTAAGATGCTTGTCAATGTAATAATCAATTAAATTTAAGGAAAATAGTCAAATAAAAGTCTTATAAATGTTCAAAAGCCAATTTTGTTGTAAATTTCACCAATTATATGATGAGTTGATCAATAAAATTGCAATCTACTTAAGGATTTTTTTGAAATTTTAAATTTGACATAGATACTCTAAAAGTATAAAATTCTACCTAAATTTTGAGCCCATATAATATTCCACTTTTATTTGCCTTTTAATATATTGGGAAGGTGTCAGGTTCTAGTTTGGACCTTACTGCGTCGTACTAGAGACATTAAAATTGGTACTTACTGTTTTTATATTAGGCCTGACATTAAAAGTCAGAGTTAGGTTCCAGATAAAGGTCGTGCTATCAAAGGGTTGGTTGTCTGCTAGATTACCTATTACCCATACCTCTAAGGTGATTTACACCATAATCCAAGGACGCGGAGCATAAAAGAGTTTCACACCCCTATCCTCACAAACAAATTTAGAAAAAAAATTAATAAACCCCTCTTCCCCTAATAAAAGATTTACTTTTACTTTACCACCAAAAAAGATTGAATTACAGAGAAGCTTCAAAAATAAATATAAAAAAAGAAGAAGATAGTTCTTAAGAAACACTTGAAATAACTACTTTAGTACTCATGTTAATGAAAAAAAGATAATTAATAAAGATATTTATAATCTTTTCTTAAGAATAGATAAAAGACAAGGATGACAACTTTATTATATATTAAGGTGACAGGATATCTGTGAGTCTATCTACTAGGGTTTGGCCGGATACCGGATATCCGGCTGATTTCTAATGCCGGAAATCAGTTTCTAGCCGGATATCTGGCCAATTTTTGATATCAGGCACATGACCTGATATCCGAACGGATAACCGGATATCCAGCATTAAAATCAGCCGTTTATCCGGTATCCGGATATTTTCGATATCCGGCATCTGTCCGGATATTGAAGAATTATAGAGTAGCTTCATCACCAAATAATAGAACATAATTGTTTTGTTAATTAGTTTTCTTTATTATTGAGTTATGTATGTATGTAGAGACAGCTAGGGATATTCCAATATCACTTCGAAACCGATTAATATCCAGTGGATTAGAACTGGTTCTCAGCCATACTGAACAAAATGCATAGCATCGTATTATATCCATTCTTCTACGAAAATAAAAAATATACAATCATAAGATTAAAACTAGTTTTTCAGCCTGTGCCTTCGGCATCTCGAGGCTATAAAAACTGGTTTTAATCTTATAATCGTAGATATTATATCCGGAAAGCTGTTTATGATACGGATCAAAACTTTGTCGTGCAAACTTGTAGTTTCTATTGTATTTATAGAGTTGCTTTGCTGATAATATTGTACTATGTTATCCCAGGAATCAGTATACCATAAATCATAACAATCGGATAATCAGATCACATAAAAAGTTGTTGTTAAAAAAATATAAAAATCCACATGTTCAAAATGGACGTATGGACATTCTGGTAATAATTATAGAGTTGCTACGCCTTCTAAATCGTACCTAACTATTACAGGAATCACCTTGCAAAGTTTGAAATCGATATAACAATTCTAACCGCTTTAATTAACGAAAAAAGCTATCCGTCTCTGACGGACCTTTGGACCATCCCTAATTATAGAAAAGCTTCGCTTTGAAAAATGGGATCATGGAAAGAAAACGAAGTTTCCGGTGTCGTCGTTTTTTCACAGTAGCCTTTCTTCTATTTCTAGCACCTGCGGGGGGCTCTAGCCCTGCGGGGCATATTTTCTAACCCTGCGGGGCAATCATTAACATTTACTTAACCTAACCTAACCTAAAATAACCCTTCAAATGCTACTGTGAAAATACGCTTTCTTTCCATGATCCGAAAAATGATATTATTCGCATATTTACATAATTTCACGTATAGTTAGGTACTTGTATAACCTGGGTTGGCCGTTGCAAAAGTGTTCTTTGCTGACAATGAATTGAAATACAGACACATCTCTATTATAAAGAAGCTTTGCTAGAAAAACTTTTTTTATTTCCTCGCTTTTTTCAAGAAGTAATTTTTTTTATTTTGATGACTTTTAGAATATTTCTTTGATCAATTTCTCAAGTTTTCTCATTAAGAATATCAAAAGGAAAGTTTTTTATTAAAACAATTGTTGTACAAGTAGAAATTCTTTTTACTTTTTAATATTGTTTGAATTGTTAACTTTTTAGTAGCAAAGATTTTCTCTAATTTTTATTTCTAATTTAGGTTAGGTTAGTTTAAGTGAAGGTTAGAGAGCCCCACTGGGAAAACATCTCGTTGGTAGAGGGTTGCACTAACTTACTAATTTTAATCTTCTTTAGTTTGTTTATTGTCTTATCCCTTCAGATCCATGATATTTCTATTAGGGTTGGGCCGGATACTTTTTTGGCCAGATACCGGATTTCTGGCTAATTTCTAATAACGGATATCCGGTTCCGGCCGGATATCTAAACATCGTTCGATATCCGGCAAATAACCGGATATCCGGCCCAACCCTAATTTTTGTGGGCCAATTGAAGTAAGTCCATTGTACCTTATACTGTTATGTTAAGTGCATGACATCATTAATAAGAAATGTCTTATAAATGTTTTAGGGTCAGTTGAATTTTAATTGCCGAATTTGTACACAGTTTCTTCGGTGTTTCCTCATCATATCTAAATATTAACTTCTAGCTAAAAAACTTCAAACTTCCAAAAAAATCTAAATTTGAAACGATTTATACATTATAAACTCAAAATTTTTATTTTTCAATTTTTGATTTGAGATATTGAGCAAATATCGTGATATGATGAGGAAACACCGAGGAAACTGTGTACACATGCGGCAATTCAAATTCAACTGACCTGTTTTAGGCCTAAAATCAAGAACAAATCATTTCATTATAACAATGGATTTACTATTACTTGGATCGTACACCAGATTTTCATGTTCTATAATAAAGTGAACTCTGTAGCGGGCTAAAATAACGATCTCCCCCACCCCCCTCCTTTATCCTATCCCCTCCCCTCCTACTGGATAATCGGTCCGACCAACAATTGCGAGTGGATATTGCAACCTAAATTGATGACATTTTTTCACCTGTCATAATATCCACGCATATTCCACATCCATTATTATAAAAGACTTCCAGACAAAGGTGTGCACAGGGGTAGCTTTTCTAACAATAAATTCTACAAAGAAATCACGAAACCTTTTCAATTGTTTTATTTAACTGAAGAGGGATGGGTAAGAAGGGAAATTTTCAATTAGAAATGTTTGTCAGAATATCATTCCCTTTTCTCTGGGTGTCCAGTGTTTGATATTTATACAAGGATGAAAACATCAATAAGTAGCGAAGCACTAAAACAATCATGGATTGACAAACGGACAAAGGGAGTTATAGAACAATTGTACTGTGCTCATAGAAAGAAAAAGAAAAAAGGATTTGAAAAAATCACAAAACCTTTCTAAAAAATTGACTTTTGTAGCTTGATCGATTGACCAACGAAACAAGATAGTTGTTGATATCTTCTCCAAAAAAGCAGTCAAGTCTATCTTAAATAGCAGCTGATAAAATCACTATTACCAATAACGTCGCGGACGGACAGTCAGACAAAGTAAATTGATGTGTAGCTTCGCTACTAATAAGAATAAATTACTACTTGAATACTACCAATCAGACTAAAGAATGCATTATAATCAGAAATTTTAAGGGATAAAAATCAAATTGATAGACAATACATCCCCAATTATGATCTTAAAAATTACCCGTGCTGTTCGTTAAACTGCACAAAAAAGTTTGTCGGTATCAACAAATGGAGATTTAATGAAGAGTGCCCAAATTTTTTTTTGTCAAAGAATAAATGAACTCATTTTGGGTACCTGTAAACTTTAAAGCCAATGTCCCTTCCCTCCCTTATTTTTATGAAACAAAAGCCGGTTCCTTCTTTATTTCAACTTGTAACAGTACAAATTCTTACTATGGTAACCTGAAATTGAGCTGTGATAAAAACAATTTTAAGATGCAACTAAATGAATAATCTTATTTGTAATATCAGGTCTGAATATTAATCTTTTTGTCTGGTACAAACGGTAATAAAAACTACGTGGACATGGAAAAAATTGTCGCCAAGTTAGGTTGCTAACATAGACATCACTAATTGGTTAGTTAGTTCATGCAGTAGGAAGGTAGGGGATGGGCAAAGGTAGGTGGATGGGAGGGGGAGGGATTGTTATTTCATCCAGCTACAAGTTACACTTTATTAGAGTACATGATAAAGATCCAAGTAATAATAAATCCACTCTAGAACACTTACAAATATTGTGCTACAGACGATTTATCATAAAAGTAATTGGATATCTGTCTGGGTGTTTATGACAAATAGAATCTCAAAAATATTACATAATTGTCAACCAATACGTGTAAATTAATGTAGGGATTATTTTGTTTATTTTTATTTTGGGATGTACATCAATACATTTAAATTGAAATATTATTTTTATAACAATAGTAGATGAAAAGGCTTCGCTTTTACTGAAGTTATCATCCTTGTTATAATCAAATAGAATTATACTTGAAACACTGTATTTCTTTAGTTTTTATTAAATTTGACATTTGTTTAAAACAACAAATAACTCTATTTCACCTAAACATCAAGAACGTTCTTTGGGGAGGGGCGAGTAGTAACAAACTCCTAAAATGTTTTAGGCCGGCACCCAGCTTATACCAACAACGAAATTAAATCGAAAAATTCATGATACCTATACGTGAATTTCATCTGTCGTTGGGTGTCAATGCATAGTAGAATTGACGACCTTGTTGGCTATACCTTATTCCTGTTAGGCAGCACCAAATTTAACCCTTAAAAATCTCTTAAAAACCAAAAAAATTTTACAAAAAAGTTTTTTACAAATCAGGGGATTTTTTACTTTCACAACCAAAATGTCGTTTCTTCCCCCCCCCCCCCAAAAAAAAAAAAACATTTAACACTCTTGTAATTTTTTACCCAGATTTTAATCATTTTACCCCCTTTTCCTTACCCTAAAAGTTTAATTTCCGTCTGTTTATATTTTTATTAACGCCACTCAAACAAAAATTTAAAGCTTGGACGTTCTTGTTAAACATGGCAATTTTGGAAAGAAAAAAACTTACTATTTTTATTTACAATTTAATTTATCATAATAAAACCAAGGAGAGAGGAGACATTTGACTGTACATTCTATTTTTACTAGCAGCTACGCCCCTAGAGGCCTCTAGGGGCACTTGAGGAGGGGGGAGTTGAATCCCAACACCCTTTTTTTAATTTAGATTTTTTAAAATTTTGGGAGTGAATTTTTTTTCTAGGGACAATTTCTCTTGGGAGTGTGGTGGTGCCATCCCCCAAAATAGTTACAAACCTTCCCGGGACCTATGAGAAACTACTCTGTTAAGGAGAACCCGCTCAAACAAGAAGTGATTAACTTTTCAGCCAATTATTTAAATCTAAAGAATTTTGTGTATTATTATTGGGCATGTTTATCAGTTTATCGTCCATTGCCTTATACCTAAGGATCCCTATTAAAACTAGAATGATATTTGGCTCTTTATATACAAATTTTTCATTACA
>LS054531.1:8903-19480 GCA_900241095.1 Acartia tonsa
GTAACAAAAAAAATTAGCCAATGAGAGGCCACTATAAATTTTACCATTGGTCAATAACGGCCTCTCATTAGCTAATTGTTTTTGTTACGTCATAATTAGTCAGACACTATTACTGTGTTCGTAGTGGACCTTCGGCAAGGCAATCTTTTGTGAAAAAGAGACAAATAGACAGATAAACAGACAAAGCCATGTATTATGAAGAATCGCTAACCAAAAGAGACCACTCCATAAATTATAAATGACTAATTCTTATTCAACATAGACAAATTTGTATATAGGAAGCCTAATTCATATTTCAATCGGTTAGTTCTGCCAAGATCTCAAAAACGGCTACACTGGTCGTTTCACAATTTTAGCGTATTCTATAACATGTCAAGGACAGGATTTATGCTGTTTAGAAGGAGTTAATATATTTTATTCTGAGCCCTGTGCATTTTTTGTATAACTTAGCTTCTAGAAAACTCGTTAAGCATGTAAAATTAGAGAAAAACACTAGTGTATTTCTCTATCCAAATGACATTGTGCCGACTCTCTGTGGTCTTTGAAAATTAACCAATGGTGTCGGAAATAATACCACAGCCAAGTAGAAGAAAACAATTTGCTATCAGACAAAAAAGTTCATTGGAAATGGGGAAGGAAGTAGTTATCTGTATATACAATAGATCTATACTATAGATCAATTCATATAAAGCTTAGCTTTTCTCACTATGTCTCTCTGTATTATTCCTGAATCCTGAGGTTCTTTTGGAATTACAAAATTTATAACAATGACTTTGACGTTATTGCCGGCCAGAGAGAGGGGGGCAATGAGCTATTCATTACACTCCAAAGTTTTATAATAACGTTTTCTTATTCTTTGGCTTAACAACTTTGGGGAGCCTAGAGAATTTTGTTTGTTTGGATCATTAAGTTACGTATTCAAACGTTTCAACCAAACGTTTTAAACTACAGAAGTGGTAATTTTGTGTATCATCATTGGAGATGAACATCAATTAATCGGCCATTGTCTTATCCCTTAAGATCCCTACTATTTTGCTGTTTGCGGATTTTTTTATCGTGAAACTTTCCAATCTATCAAATATTTGAACTGTGCTGTTTAATTTTGGTCATGGATGCGAAAGAAAGCCAATGTTTAAAATTAAATGAATTATTTATAGCCTAATAAGATAAGAGTGACTTTCAAAAAGACGTATTTGTGACATGTAAAAAAAATTATTGAAGTACAATGCATCCTGTAAGGAACAATTAAAATCAGGGCTCAGCAGCCGCACATTAGCCTCAAATTTTAACCAGCAAGTGGGACAAAAAAAATCGTGAAGATGGATTGTCTGTTTAGGAAAAAGTTTTGACATCCAGTTGAATTTAAAAGTTATAATATGACAATTTCAGCGATTGAAATATTTTTAAACGTAGAGCTGTTGCAAGTAGACAATAAGAAAATAATCTTTTAACAAAATTTAACATTTTAATATACAGTTTTTGTCATTTTAGAATAAGTTTCTTTACTAGAAAATAAAATAAAGCAAATTGATAAGATTTCATAT
This sequence comes from Acartia tonsa, assembly GCA_900241095.1. Classification (NCBI taxonomy): domain Eukaryota; kingdom Metazoa; phylum Arthropoda; class Copepoda; order Calanoida; family Acartiidae; genus Acartia; species Acartia tonsa. The sequence goes on from LS054531.1 coordinate 10,448, forward strand.
AAAAATTTGGCTATATTTGGTATTCAATCTGTTAATTTGTTTTAAAGAGTTTTAATTTAAAGACTGAGCTTTGTTTATGGGTTTGCAGCTGTTAAGTGTAGCCTTAAAAATTATTAAAATTTGATTAATGTGCCATTAAATGAAGAAACTGGCAATTTTATATTAACAAATCAGCAGGCTATTGTACTTTAATCGATTAAATTATCAAGAAAGCATTTGGCTACTCTATAGCTTTAAACAGAAGAATGAATTGAAAATTATTTTTTTATATTTTAACCTCATTTTTTGCCAATAAATGAAAGCTCTTAAATTCCTTGGGTTTTTTGGGGTTACAGAATATACAAAAAAATATAATTTTTGTCACAATTATGATAGTTTAGTAAAGGAATAGTGAACAAACAAATCAACATCCTATTGCTCACCAAATGTATTCTTTTGCAATTTAACAACACATTTAAATTTTATTATAGAATGAAAGGTTTATGGTTTTTGCATTGCATAAATTTTAGTAGTGAAGCTACTCCATAAGCCACTTTGTATGTATGTACATCTGTCCTAAAGGTGTGTGAGACACTCAAGAGGGTAGATACAACCTTTACTAAAATAACACACATTTTGTTGTCTTTAATACACCCCCTTCGATTTTGGTTTAAGGGAGGGAGTTAACATTTTTGGGTGAGCTTCGCGCATCCTCTGGCAAAAGCCTGTGCACGCCACTGTGTCCAATTGTTTTCTGGTTTCTTTAATAATAATTTGTAAAATATAGTTTTAGAACCCAAATTTGTTTGGACATAACTAATAATATTAATGTTTAGATTTTTATCTTTAAGCTTTAGTGAGATTGAACCATGAATTGGGGGATAATATTCAACTGAAAAAAAATTGCTAGTAATTTATACACATTAATGAAATCAAATGATTTGTTCTACAAATAATGCTATTGCAAAGATTAAGAAAAATGTATGACATATATTGAAGGAATATAATTTAAATACAAAATGCTTTGGATGAATTTTCCTCCAAAAAGATAAAAAACAATAATTTATGCATTTTTGTTGAAAAATATTAAGCTACACTTGTTGGTTGAAAAAGTTATATTAATTGCCTGACATTGAAGAAGTAGTGAACATTTTTGGAACTCACAGTGAAATCTACATATAATCTTAAAGTTGATACCTCAGTCTCTGTAGAGAAGAAAAGAACCATATATGGACAAAGTCTTAGTTAATAATTCAGTTAATTTTACACTATTTTTAGTAGCGAAGCTACTTTTTAATTCCGTCAGTAAGCTACATTATTATATGCTAATTAAGACAGCTAGCTGATTTATAAGATGGAGAATGTGACGTCACAGGAAGACGACGTGGTGCAAAAGTTATGTATTTTGAGCTTCGTCCATCCGTCTGCCTGTTACTTTTTCCTTCAATTTGCTTTACTGTTTTACTCTGACATCGAAGAGCTCTACTACATATGAATTTGTCATCATTGTTTCTGTTTAAGGTTAGTTTTGGTTTAAAAATATAAATTCATAAAATAAATATTTATAAAATTACCCAAAAGACCATTAAATGACGATTTTGCAGAAAATCCCTAAACTTTAATCGCTAAATTTATCTCATATCAAAGATCAAGCAAACCTAACCCTAACCATAATTCTTAAACTTATGGAAATCTACAAAAATTTGATAATAATTCCATTGTAATGAATGACAGAGAGGATCATTCTCAAAAACAAATTTTACTATTAGAATGTTATAATATCTTATCAATTCTTAAATAGATTTTGTTTTAACTATTTATTTGGTTCTCCTCTAGCCACTAGAATCATAATCAGGAAAATAGCATAAAACCATTATAAGTACGCTAGGTAAAGTAAAAGAAACATTAAGATTCTTGGAGGTTTAAGTATCCCACACAGGGCTTTTGGTGCAAAATGCTAGCCGGGAATTTATGAACCCTTTATAATCCAATTACACAGGAATTTGAGAAAAAAATCTTTAAAATAGTCAAAATTTATTTTATTATTCTTATTACTGTTTCAATATTTTGTACCTATTGTTGGCTAATTTTATTCTTGTCATATTTCATTTACAAATATTTATAGATTTTATCATAGAATAAAATAGAATTTATTATAGATAAAAAAGCGCCTTTAAATGCATCAAAACGCTAATACAGATAGGGAAAATTTAGAAACGGTCTACGGCCCCTCGAGGCCAACTAAACTGGGATAATTCTTATTATGTTTCATTTCGTCATCAGTTGAAAGCTGAATATTATACGATGCGATAAATAACTAGTCTACTCTATTCTATGGTAAATGAAATGGTTGTTATTCACTTGTATTACAATTGATTTTACCTTTTATGGTCTATGTATCATTTAAACAAGGATGGCAACATCCTTCACAAAATATACTCATACATTTTGCAATAGTTATCTCAGATATCAACGCAATGGAGATACAGACAGACAAAGTAGATTATTGAGAAGATTTTTATTGCTCCATATTATTGCTTACGGACTATATAAGTTATTTACTGGATACCCATTCAGCAATCGATCTTATCTCCCCCCTCTACAGTTACAGACTGACGTACAATCAGACAAAGTTAGACATAGAGTAGCTTTGCTACCAATAATAGTTAGATAGATAGATGGGCGGATAAATATTCTTATACATTATTTAAATAAATGGATTTAAATAGAGATAAATTTCTTTTCAGTTTGTATTATAAGCTTGGTTTTGAATGGATAGATAGATGTCTAATTAGGAGGGAAAGGACAATAATTGATAGAAAGTTCCAAAACCTTTTCATTCCAAAATTTTCTATTACAATAGCAACATTTTCCTAGACTTCTAGACTTTTCTAGATTCAAACATAAACAATCCTTTGATTGTTCAACTTTTAGTTGTAAATATATGCTCTGTAAATAGTTGCGCCTGTTTATGGAATAATAATTGACCCTTCTCTTATAGAAACTGTATTAGGTTAAAGAACTAATCACTTTAAAAGAAAAATATATATATATATGTATATATCAATGTATAGTGCCAAAAACTATGTTTTTTTTATTTTTTAAAAACCAAATTGATAGGTAGATAGATAGAAGTGTTTAAAGTTGAGAAGATTGATGGATAGATAGATAGATTAAATTATCCTTATTTGGACTTTGGTTATTTCCAAAAACATGCTATCAAACATAATTACAGCATAAAATTACATGAGGTTCCTCTTATAGGTTACTGTAACTTTACAGCAGTCTATAGCACTATAGACACCGCCTTTGTATATGATTTAAATGGTTATTGCCAAATTTTAGCTTAAGCGCGCGGGGGAGGTTGGCCATTCGTTTCAGCAACAAAATAAAAACATCTAAATGGCAACTATAGTAACATGTCTTTAAATGTATGTAGATGTATAACAAGACAACTACCTTTTTCGTCTGATAGCTACTTACTTTCTGCTCTTTTGTAGCGACTTGGCTGAGCTGTGTTAATATTTTCGACGCTATTGGTTGATTTTCAAATACCCAATTAAAAGTCGGCACAGGGTCTTCGTGGTGGGGGCATGCAGTTATTTAACCCCTTCCACTAATTGTTTTACTCTAATACTAAGATAATAGTATTAGAGTGATTTTATTGCAAGTCAAAGAAACTTTAATTACTACAAAAAGAGTATTTAGATTAAAGGTTGCATGGATTGCATTAAAATACTTTTATCACATATTATGTATTGACTTTATTGTAGAAACTTTAAGTATTGGATTGAACTTATACTTTGAAAGAAAGAACAGCGATGTACAGAATAAAACTGCATTAGTTTAAAATAGACCCCCTATACAATTTAATTTTGTTATAGAAAAAAAAAACATTAAATTGTCTTTATTTTCAAAGCAAAATGAGCTTGCAACTTTGATGGAATTATTCAAAGTACCGATGATCCATTTTTTTTTCTTGATTTTTTTATGACCTATTTTTTAATTTTTATACATCCTTCCTCCCCCCTCTCACTTTTTTTATATTTTTTCTTGTTATCAATGGTTTCTTTTGTTGTTAGGGGGGGGGGGCTAGTTTTTAAAACAACTAAGAAACTATATGTGGGTGGGAGGGATGCAAAATAAAAATGTTATGAAAGCTCTTTCTTAATTCATTATACTTTTATTCGTAAGATTAAAGAAGTGAGAACAAAACTTTTCATTAAAGCTTTTTAAAAAAGATTTTTTTATTTTTCTGTAAGATATTGCTAACCACTTCACCGGTTGTTTTGTTCATTTTCTGGAAAATTAAGAATAATTTAGACTATTTTAGTTTAAAATTTCCATCCTGGGATAATAAATGTATAAACCCGACAACTTGGGGACCTTTTCCGTCTGCTAGCAAACTGCTTACTGGTCTTTTGTAGCGACTTGGCTGTGTTTCTATATATGACACTATTGGCTAATATTTAAAGACCCAATTGAAAGTCAGCACACAGTTATTTAACCCATTATTGTTTTACTCTAATCTTGTGATGGTTTTGAGCTATTTTTTGATACTCAAACTTTAATTCAAAGCCCATTGATACTAGTGACAAAAACGCAAGTTTTAAATATTTCAATAAAGATAAGTTCCTGTGGATTACTATTGGCGTTAAGATTGAAATTTGCATTGATATTATTATTCAAATTATTCATATCATTGGTTGTATAACTGTTGTCAGCCTGAGAACAAAGATCTTCATAATTTCATTGAAAACAATCATAATCAAAGCCAAAAATTGTATGATAGTTTTTTTAAAGCTTTGTATTTTTCAGCTAAAAATTAAAAAAAGTAAGAAAGTCTCAAAACATTAATTCTGTCTTTATTTGTCGTTTCCTTCCCTGTTTTACCATATTATAGTTGGTTGCTCCCCTAAAAATAAAAGAAGGTTCTTGGTTTAGTGTTTTTTTGCAAACGACTATTGCCACAGACGACATACAGACGCACATCCCATTGCTTTGCCAAAAGAATTATTCAATATGAAGATTTCCTGTGTAGTAGTAGATGAGCTGAAGTTATGAATATTATTTGTCTGTTTGGCTGTGCTCGTTGGATTTACATATCTTTGTTTTACCCCGCCGGGTTTATCAAGGTTTAACCTAAAATAAAACAATTAACAATCCTAATAAAAATGTAGTGGTGTCTTTGCCTGTCTTCCGGTTAAGATCTCGCAACTAAAAAGTAAGACAATCTATTTTGGGATAATTTCAAGTTTGTTTCAAAGATTTAATTTTTAGTAATTCTAACACCTTAAACAAGCAAACTTAATTCAATCTTTAAAAGTAAATAGACATTACACAAATATGAAAATTAAAAAAGAATATAAACACCAAACCTTTCAACCGGAAGTATATTTAAACAGTATGAACAATTTTGTAAATTCGGGAAAATAATATATTTTTCTATATTGTCTTTCTATTCATGCATTTAAACAGAAAAATGCTTTTTAAGAGTTTAGGAAAGTTTTTTAAAAAGAAGCTTTTCTCCTAGAAATCATTTATCAGCCTTCGGCTGTCAAATTCTGTCTCTCCAAGTATTGCTTTTAGGCCAAAATTATTCACGTTATTATAAAGTAACAGAAAAAATCGAATATTGATTAGATAATTTATAAAAGAAAGTTTTCAAAACTAAATAAATATATAAGGACGGCATAACGTGTTCAGAGAGTTTTGCAAGGGGGTGTGACTTGTGGGAGAACACTTTCCTTTCCCTCGTCCCTTGGCATAAATTGTATTAATTTTATAAAATCAAAAGCTACACATTTTGTACATTAAATTTAAAAAATTATTGATTCTTGTTTGTTTGTATAAACATCTAAAATTATAAGTGTTGACCGCTGGAAAAAAAATCAGTGACGTTTTTAGCATCCTACCAAATTTTTGTCAATATTAATATAAAAACATAAATGAAAACGAAAAATAAATATATATTACACTGTTCTTGATTTACCTAAAATATATTGTATGCTAAAATCAGAAGAAATGTTTTTAAAAGCTTTGGCTGAGTTTTTTCAATGGTAGAAAAAGGAAAACGATAATCCTCTTTAACTTATCATACAAAAAGAAAAGAAAAATAATTTCATTTATTAACTCTGATCAGTAATTTGAGAGATCTCATTGGAAAAATACTGCTATTTCTTGTTAAACTTTGTTGTTGTTTTAGAAAATACACAAATGTATCTTTTACAGGGCAATGATAATTCATCTATAAACACACCCACACACACACACTCACATTTAAACACACGCACAAATACACACACACACACACACTTTGAAAGGATGCATTCATATATCCTTATGTAAAAGTAACAGGATCTCTGTCTGTGTATCTGTGTGTCTTTCTTGCAAATCGTTACAGTGTAGCTTCTCATTGGTCCTTGGAAGTTTTATAACTATTTTTAGAGAGGGTACCATTACCCTCCAATGAGAAATCACCACAGAAACAAAAATAATTCTCATGAAAACTGATGTATTTTTTACTGTCCTTTAGTGTAAGGACATACAAACATATATTGCCCACTAAAATCACCTCAAAATAAATAAAAAAACTAAATTTTATGTTTCCAAAACTAGAAAAAAAAATATTTGAAAACATTTTACCCAAAATTAATGTCATCAGTTCTGTTTGGGATACTCAGGTTATCCAACATTGAGGCTGCTTCACCATAGTCCCTAGATAGATAGATTGATGGATAGATTGATTGATAGATAGATAGACATAAAGATAGATAGATAGATAGATAGATAGATAGATAAATATATATAAAGATAGATAGATATATAGATAGTTAAATACATAAATAGAAAGATTCATGCTTAAATATTTACAAATCCTATCATTAATTAAAATCAAATTTTTGATAAGAATTAAATAATCTTACATGTTAAATTCAAATTTTAAATGTCTTAATTGCCTATTTTTAGCGCAGCTACTCTACAACTTTAAGAGGTAAATTTATCCCTTTCATTCAGTCGATCCCCACTTTGAATTCTAGTTTTGGAAAGACGAAGTAAAAAAATGTTTGGGACGGTCATTTTTTCTTGGAGCGATTTCTTTTGGGAGGGCGGTGGTAACCTGAACCAAAATAGTTATAACCTTACCAGGACCTACAGAAGACTGTAAAGAAGAACCATATCGGTTCAGCGGTTAGAGAGTGCATACAGACAGACAACTTTTATATAAGGATAAAACAATTACTTTAACCCAAATAGGGGGCTAAATAAATAAACAATTTAAGGGTGAGTTTTATATTTTTATTTTGACTTTCTAATAGCAGGATAATTTAGACACAAATCTTCCTTTAAAATTTAAAATAAACAAGGGTGTCAACATCAATAATAAGCGAAGCAGAAGATCAGTAAAGAACTATTTTAGAGCAAAAGAAATTTGAAACAAACGTTTTTTTGAAATCTCTGTAGCTCCTAGCCATAATGTTATGTTTTTAATATATTATGAGATCATTCAAGAAAACGAAGAGCTTTTCTCCTATTTCTAGCCCCTGCGGGAGGGGGCTCTAACCCAATCATTAATTTCATTTACCCAAACAAACCTAACATATCAAAAGTTACTATGAAAATGCGACGAAACCCGCTACTTCGTTTTCTTTCCATGATCCAAAATATGTTTTCTATTAACAGTGCCGGGACAAAATTACAGAGTAGCTCCCCTATTTAGAATTTAAAAGAGGTTACATTTAGTTAAAATTCAAGCATGAATAAAGATGTGTTTCAGGTTATATGTAAGTTGTATTCCCCTTCTATAAATAAAGTATTCTTTCAATGCAGTAGAAAAATTTTAATTGAAAAAAAACAAGGAGTAATATGTTTATAGTAGCAGTGTATTTTTGTTTCAATATTTATATACTTAACATCAATATTTGACTTTTATAAAATAAAGTTTAGTAACATTCTATTAACGTCTGGGGTGTGGGGAGGGTATGAAAAGTTCGAATCCCTGCTCAAACCAACCGCATCATAACAAGACACGTTAAAAGATTACTACTGCTGTTATATCAGATGCGCGATTACATTAATAGTAAAAGCAAAGGGTTTTACTTGACCAATAACAGGTGCAATTCATTACCTTGCATGGTAAGGATTTCCAGACAAATTTTGTACAATCAAAAGGTTGGTTGTGCGCAATGGTTTGAAAGCAATGCCTCATGACTTAAAATTGGTAATATTTTAGGAACGCTTTAGGTAAAGAGGCAAGTTTATATAAACAATCCTATCTCTTATAAAAACACATACAGGTACATACATAGATAGGTTGATAATTAGATAAATAGATAGATATAAAGAATTTTATCTCTTATAAAAACACATACATACATAGATAGATACATAGATAAATAGATAGATATAAACAATCCTATCTCTTATAAAAACACATACATACATAGATACAAAGATAATTAGATAAATAGGTATTTGTAAAGAATTATTTATAAGACAAAGTAGCTTTATGGCTGTCCGTCCGTCTGTCCATCTGAAGCTTAAGATCTTTGTAACCACTGAACCGATTAAATTCTACTCAACAGGGAATTTCAGGTAATATATCTACTGGTCCTGTGGTGGGTATAAGCTATCTTTGGGGGGATGGGACACCCCAACCAACCAAAAAAACTAAAAGTGGCGAAGCCGCAAGTACAAATACATAAAGAGGTAGCTAATAAGATTATTATATTGTATAAAATTAATCCCTAATTTTACCAATGTACAATGTACATAGTTTGTTACATAAGGGCTGAATTTTTTATAATGCTAATTATTAGACTAGAACCAGTAATAGCGCAGATACTCTAACATATTTATGTCTTAACCTGTATGGATAATGTTTTGTATTGCTAATAATTAGACTGGAACCAGTAATAGCGCAGCAACTACATAATATTTATGTCTTAACCTGTATGGATAATGTTTTGTGATGCTAATAATTAGACTGGAACCAGTAATAGCGCAGATACTCTACAATTTACAAGAACAACGAATATGAATTTTTTTGTAAGG
>LS054533.1:0-22747 GCA_900241095.1 Acartia tonsa
ATTATTTTGTCCGTCTCTCTCTTTTCTTTGTTATGAAAACTGAACATCTGTTACATAACTCAATTTGTCCGTTTGTCCATTCTATTATTTTTTGTGCTTCCCACTTATAAATGTTTTAATCCTTGTTTAAATTTTTCTCCTTTATATAACTGCTATTAAAAAGTATAAAATAAATATGTGTTGATAAACTAATTTTAAATTTCTTGGAAAATGTTAATTATCTAAATATTTTGTTCTATGGAGGTGTGATTAAAAAGAAAATGAACAAATTAAGCCTGACTAGAATATACCAGATTATTGTATATAGTGCAGGAAAGGAAAACCTGAATTTATCTTGTTTTTACCTGAATACCTCGCGAGTATAATACAATTACAGGGTGTTTTTTTTAAATAATAAAATAATATTAGCAATAAATGGGAAAAGTAGGGTTTATGTGCACTGGTTGGGTTTTATACATGTTAAAATTGTCCTATCGTTTTCGAACTTTGCATGTTAAATTCCTGTAGTAGTTAGGTACGATTTAGCATCTCTATAATCGTTAATCAGAATGTCCGTACGTCCATTTTAAACATATTGATTTTTAAACTTTTAAATTACAATTTTTTATGTGATATGATTATCCGATTGATCTGATTTTTGAAATACCGATTCCTAAGACAATAAAGTGCAATGCTTTAAACGAAGTATCTATATAATCAAGTCCTAAAAATGTAAGTATGTCCTTAAACATTAACCTTTTATTTCAATAGTTTTCAACAAATATGCTTACAATTTTGTTTCGATTTTTATACACTTATATTCCGATTATTCAGTTCTGACACTCTACAAATGCTTTTTTTTGTTTGACCTACAGGTTGCGGAGCCGGAGCCGTGAGCCGTGGAGCCGCCATATTTGCAGGAGCCGGAGCTGGAGCCGTAATTTTCGTTAAAAACGTCTCCGGCTCCGGACTATATAAACAAAGAGATTTTTTATCCTATTATATAAAGTAGTAAGCGTTTTTTGTCTGTCCTGAAGGATCTCGCTAACCGCTGAACCGATATTGTTCTCCTTTACAGTGAAGCTTCTTATAGGTCCTGGGAAGGTTTTAAACTGTTTTTCGAGAGGGTGTCTTAACCCCCCTCTCCCCCAAAAAATAATTTTTATAACTCTTTGGAAATCAAATTTAAAATAGGATGAGGTCGACTTTTCCTTCTCCTACCAGTGCGGTGCCCCTAGAGGCTTCTAGGGGCGTAGCCGCTAGTAAATATATAAACAGTAAACACACATAATTAAAATATTAAGAACAGCCAAACAGACTGACTGACAAATTGATTTTTAAAGTAGATGCTATTTTGTCAAGGTTTTAATCATGTGCGACAGACCAAGTGTGTTACAGATTAGGTGAAGCTAAAGAATTCAAAATATAAGTATGCAAGAAGTTTAAGCTTTATTTCTTAAATATCAGCCAAGAAAATTGCAATTCAATTTGTTATTCTAAAGTTCCCTGTAGTATTAAAAACACAACAGACCAACAGACCAAGTTACAATAACATTCATTTGCTACTTAAAATAAATGATGTTTTGAAAATCATTACATGAAGCAGGTGATAATTATTGGACTTTTTATTGGATTTCTACTCTATATAATTAAGGAAATTTTTGTTTGCCATAGAAAAGTTTAGAGTTATAATTACATTGAATATAAACAATAATACAAATTATAAGCAATCAACTTTTACTAATTCATAAAACTACCATTGCATTCAGAAAAGGAACAAGGATGACAACATCCATAAGTGGCAAAGCTCAAAAAATATGGATGGATATCTGGAAAAATAAACTATAGAGCAGTTTCATAAAAAACATTAATCTAAAAAAATCACGAAGATTTATAACGTGAAAATCTAGGAATCGATCCAGCACCTCAACCAATGAGCAAATCTTAATGAAACTTTGTGGGGATATGTAAATTGTAAACTTACTTAATCCCTAAAAATAATCGCTGTTTCTCTCAAATAGGAGTAAATTTCGAATTTTAGAGTAGTTCAGCTACTAAAAATCATTTAATCCAAATTCAATTTTTTTCTAATATATTTTCTTTGAGCACAACACTTTTTAAAAGGATTTGAGGACTCAATTTTTTATTAAATGCACCTCTAAATGACTTGTTTGCAACTTTTTTAACATAGATTTTTTGTCATTATTTTATATATATGCAGCATATGTATGAATATATAATTGAATATAAACATCTAAATATAATGTATGTTATTAAATCACAGTAAGTACAAATACTTATATCATTCAAGTTGTTTCATTGTATTTCTTTTTAGGCATTTTTGTCATTTAAGTTTAACTAGAAATTTGAAAGTAAAATTAAACTAACAATGCTATTAAATTGCTTTAAAGTATCATTAATAACACAGCAGGATAAGTAAATAATAAATTATGTTTATAAATATCTACATACATACATCATAACATGCTTAATTTCTTGGATATTTTGTTTGGAAATATATGATTTTAGTAACCAAGCACAATTAATTAATTACCAAAAAAATGTGTGTTTTTTAATATATTTTTTGTTAATAGTACATTTTACATATTAATTCCTTTATACATAATTACACAACAATTTGATAACTTTAAAACATAATTTATCATAAGCTTGTTATAGCAATGAAATATCCATATTTGTGTTTAATTTTTTTGCAGTATCCGTCCTAGCATGTAGAAGTACATAGAAAATGTGAAATTTCAAGTTAATGAAAATTTTATATGTAAAAAAAGTTCCTAATTTATGAATGTCATTTTCCTAGGAGGGAGGAAATTACAAGTAAAGAAAAATTCGCACTTTTTAGGGTATAACAACCTCCCCTATTATTGAGTTACTTACTATTTTAGATGAAGTTCCACCCCCCCCCCTCCCATAAAAAAGCCTCAAAGTTTAAGTCTTAATTTATACTATTTACAGAAAAATGTTGAATTATATCTTATGCACAGTTTTTATGATAATATCAATTCATCCTGTTTTGAATAAAAACACCAAGAGCATTCTTTCTGATGAAAAGTTGACAGAAAAGTTAGCAGAGCAATATGGAGAAAAATCAGTGTTTATTAGAGGAGCATCCATTACGTAAGTAATTAAGATTTTGAACTACAAGTAATTTTAGATCTTATGAAATAATAGTCTAGTAGTATTTCATTTTAATGTTTGTTTTCAGAGTTGGATTAAGAAACATATCAATATATTCTAGGGTAATTATTTTTTTTTAAAAAAAGGTAATTTTAAATTCACTTTTTATCCATTATTTTGTTTATTATTTTATATAGATGATTGGGAAATCTGAAAACTGTTTTGAATCCTTTGAGGGACCTGTTATCGATATTCTTAGAGAAATTCAAAAGGTATGAAAAAACATAGGAGGGAGAAAGAGTTGTAAATTTTTCAACAAACTCTAAGGAACTTAGGGAAAAAAATAAAGCAGATCACATTGTACTTTATTAAAGCAACTGCCAATGTGATATAACTCTTTCTTATGCCAAGTTATTTTGAGTTGATTTGAAACATGGCACTTTTATCCTACCTATTATTTAAATTTTTATTTCAGATGATTTCTTAATTACTAAAATATGTTTTTTAAATAGATATTAGATCTGAAATTGAAATGTAAGCTGGCAACTAACAACCAATATGGGACAAAGGTTAATGGTTCCTGGACAGGATTGCTGGGTGACCTAGCAAGGTATATCAATCATTTTTTTATTGAGCAACATTTAGGTCACTTTTTGTTGAATCTTACAATTTTCAAGATTTAGTCAATAAAGTCATCATATATCTTCATAAAAAAAATTGTAGGCAACGATTTATCATTATTGTTGATAATTATAAATTACTATGAAAAAGGGTTTGTTAACTATAAAACAAAAAATTGGCTGATAAACCAATCATAATTTTTAGGAATGAAGTTGATATTGCCATGACACCATTTTCATTAACAGCAGACAGGGCAAATGACTTTACCTTTCTGAGATCTATAGGTATAGTTTAGTATTTCATATTTAAATCTTATATTATTGATAAATAAATACTTGATGTATCTTGAATTAACACTTTTTAAAGCCAAAACTGGAATGTATATCATTTCTAAGAGGGAAAAAACCTCAATGGCTCCTTTCAGCATCAAGATTCTTACTGGAGAGACAGGTAAAACAAATAAAGATCAAGGTGCTTAAATAAAAAATAACTTAAAGTATTTTATATGTTGCTATGTTTAGAATATGATGTTTGGATTACCCTGACAATTACTTCAGCTATTTCAGGTTTTAAAAAACTAGCACTTTCATCAAAGATCTTCAATTTAGCCACTTTTCTCTTCTTTTAGTAGTCAATAATAATTCTAAATTATAGTGATGATATATTTACTTGTTTGGAACAGAAGACACAACCTAAAAATAGTGACAGGTATTCTTGTCATACTTTAAAAATCCTTTGATATAAAGTAATAAGGTTTATTGTCTATAGCAAAGGATCTCATTACCTGCTGAACTAATATGGTTCTCCTTTACAATATAGATTTTCTTAGGTCCTGTGAAGGTCTATAGCTAAATAAGGGGAAAGAGAAATCACCAACAGAAAAAATGACCCCCCCCCCCATCAAATTTTATAAAACTTTTTATTAAACAAGCTTAAACTTTCGCCTCATACATCAAGTCCCCTAGAGGCCTCTAGGGGCATAGCCGCTAGTATAGGATATATTAACAACTAAAATATACATCTATATGTATATTTTCGCCCTAATAATTGTTTGTAAAATCCTATTATTCTAGGGAACAGTTTATGGTTATTCTATAATTTTTGGATGTGCACTGCTTGGCAACTACCTGTACTTCCTACAGCTAAAAAAACTTCAGCAAGAGTAATTTTTAAATAGTTACCAATCGCATGTACCACAACGAATAAGATATTTTTTACTTTTAATAGTTATTTCTCGCATCGTATTATGAACAACTTTTTGCGTATATAAAATGCACAATTATAAGACTAAATCCAGTTTTTTTGCCCTGAGATCCCAAAGGTACAGCCTAAAAAACTTGTTTTAATCTTATGATTGTATATTTTTATATTTGTAGAAAACTGTATATAATACAATGCTAGACATAGTTTTTTTTGTATGGATGAGAACCAGTTCTAATCCACCAGATATTAATCGTTTCGAATGACTACGAGAAAAGCATTTCTGCACTTACATTTATAGCTTTTCATCTTTTACATCTTCTTTTATTAAAGATATTAGTGTTGGGATGTTTGTTTACTGGGATGATTGTATTTAACTTTTATACAGCTCTTCTTACATCCAATTCAGGTGAAATCATAATCATTATTTGATTCATTTTTGAAAAAAAAACAACTTAAAATTTTGTTCAGTTAATACAAATACAGCAAGCAAAGTAGAGAAATTTAAAGATATTGCAAATAAAGGAATGAAGGTAGTATAAATAAGCATGGATGAAGGGAGTGGACAATGGATCGAATATTTAATATTTTAAGGTCTCAAGCCTTAGGTACTAGCTTAAAGTGTTCGTGAAGTATTTAGACTGAATTTGGGTACTAGCACACAATTGCCGCGCAATTTATTATGAATCTAGAATACAAAAATAAAAAACAGACAATTAACACAATTTATATAGTATATAATTATTTTGGCTGGTTCTAACAAATATTTTTGCCCAAGAAAATGTCATTTTATGTCTAGAAACACTACTGTGATATTTGTGTAATAAACAATCTAAGAACCCTTTATGTAAACTTGAATTATGGTGGAATTTAATAATATAGAAGATGGGATGAAGATGTTCTAAGAATGATTTTTTTAGTAAGAGGAGGAAAAGTTTTGACACATTTGCATAAACAATGAGTATAGGCTTTATCTTTTTCTGAGATGATAGGTTATAAAAGAAAAAATCATTCAAATGATGAATTTTTCCAAGTTAATAGATTTTTGGATAGGTCTCCATGTTCAGGAGCTGCAGGCCTCCAGGTAAAAGAGCTGCAGACCTCCAGTTTCTGAACAGGTAAAAACAAAATAATTTTTTTTTGAAGAGTTAGAGGTCAACTTATTAACAAAATATGCATCTTTTTTCTTCAAATATGTAAATAACATTTGAAAATATGCATATTTTATTATATAAAATCACCTATAACTTTTCAACAACAAAAAATTATTTTGATTTTTGCCTGTCCAAAGACCACCTGGAGGCCTGCAGCTCCTGAACCTAGAGGCCTATCCAAAAAATCGTAAAACTTGGGAAAATTGATCATATAAGAATGATTTTATCCCAAATAACCTATCCTCTCAGTCCAAAGATAAAGCCTATACTTTCCCCCCTCTAAATTACAGAATGTTTACCACATTGTGATGTTATGGTAGTTTAATTTATTAGTATTTAGATGTTTTTTTTTTTTAGAACTTTTTCTCATTTTGAGTTATCTAATTTGGATATACATAGACACTTTAGAATTTTCTTCCAATTTCCTGGATAAATCTGGTTTTCTTGGCCTTTCAGCGAAAACTCTTAAATTGAATTAATTGCCCATTGTCCCCTTCCTTCCTCCCTGATAAATAAGATATCTAAAATTGTTTTTAATGATGTTATTATGATTAAGAAGAATCTGTGCTTTTTAATGATTTTTTTAATATTTTCCTTCATACAATGATTGGTTTTCTTAGAGACATTTTTTGAATTCTGTCTTTGGTGAAAACAATAAATCAAAGACACAGATTTTTTATTAGCTTTGCATCTTGATTCATCTTTGATAATTTTCTACTTCATTTTAAGGTTCTAGTTCCAGCAAACACAGCAGAGGCGCAGTATTTCCAAAGTGTAATATTTAATACAATCTACATTTATTACAAAGTAGAATGGCGTATGTCTATCAGTCTGTATAAAACAATAAGTCTATCTAACCACTTAACTGATTGGGCACTGTTTTTCATACAGATCATATAGTTTTAAGCTATTTCTGAGGAGTTGGAACATCCATCTCTCTCCAAAGAAAAATGTAAAGTGACTTTTTTCATATGTAAACTTTGAAAATGTTTTTTTTTTGTGTGACAAACATTCAGTATGAAAATTTATCCCCATTCGATCTTGAGGAGGAGCTCCTGTTAGCTAGGTGTAAACCACTGGTATATCTAGGAAGTATTAATGAATATTTGAAAGACTAGTAAACTTTTTTATACTAATTAGAAACCTACCATAAAATCCAGCATAGAAAATAAACCTTCAGAGGAGCTCATGAATATTGTCAGGCATTATTACTTTTACAAATATTATTACCTAATATTGATGAATATTTTATTTTTATTTTGAAACTATAATACATCTTTCCAAAACCATAAATAATTGTAAAGGAATAATTGTTAATACATAGAAATGATCAAAGTGGATCTACCTGCTCAACATCTAATATTAATTTATTTATAAATAATTACTTGATAAAACAGCAGGTAAAGCTTGAAAAATTATGCTAAAAGCCATCTGGACATAAAAAGGAAGTCATTTTTTCCGCGTATTTTCCATAAAATTGTGTGTTACCATTTAGTCAAATGCGCTTATTAAATCAAACTGTTCTTAATTTTGACCAAATGTATATCATATAAAATGGTCATAATTAAGAATATTTTGACTTAATAAGCGTATTTGACTAAATGATTACACAAAAATTTACGGAAAAAAATGTTCCCCTTTCTTAATTGCAAGTAGTTGTAGCTTTAAAAAAAAGCTGTTTACACTCACCTTGACTTTTTTATTCAATATGTTTGTATTATTATTGAATGATGAAGTGACAATTGGGAGAACATGAATTTGATTTAGGGAAATTGTGATCTGGGAGTATCAGATTTGCCTCTTCCTGAATTTTCACCAAAAGTCTACTTTTTAATTGGGTAAAATGTTACTATTATTCTAATTCTAACAATATATTTGATACGCAATTTTATGATTCATATAAAATAAATCTATCGCAAAAGGATCCTTAATATGGACATACTTAACATTTTAAGACTTGATTATAGAGTTGCTTGGCTAGCTTATAGCAGTATTTCTAATGGTCCCAGGAATAGAATGATTACATAATATATTGATTTCTATTAAGCAAAAAATCACTGTTAAAATTGGACAATCTAATATTTTGGTAATAATATTGATAATGTTTTCTATATTGTACCTCCTGACGGTTACAAAATAATCATGCTAAGTTTGAAAATCTACAGGACAATTCTATTTGTGAAATAATTTTGCATTATGGAAGAATCTATCCTTGATACAGAATAAAAAAGTTTACATTAAAAATTAATAATATCATTTTTGCAGAAAAAATGTAGATCCATCACCTCTGAATAATATTCTCTTTCCAATGGAAGAACATGGAATTCTTTATCATACTTTTATGTCAAAAACTTCAAGGTTGATATATTTAGAATTGATTAAATGATGGTAAAGCTATTCTTAATTATAATATTATATTTAATATTTTAAATTTCAGTTTAAAGAAGCTAATATCAACATATTGTGAATCTCCAGCAGTAAGTAATATATAAATGGTTAAAAGCAAAGCTTTTCTATAAAAAGGGCCAGTACCTCTAAAAATCCGTAAAAGATAGCTCCTATCCTTAATCTAGGCATGTTAGAATTGTCTCAGCAATTTCAAACTTTGCATGATGATTCCTGTAACAGTCTGTACACCTATTTTAAACATGCCAATTTATTGTATGACAAAAGTATCATCTTATTTTTGAAATACTGGTTCCTGGAACAACCAGATACAATATTATAAGCGACGCATCTCTATTTCAATCCATGAAAACGTAAGTATAAATTAAAATGGCTTATAAAGTTCTGACACTCTACAAGTATTAATGTTCGTTTGTCCTAACGTCAGATTTTATAGCTTTGCTTTTATAGATGTTGTCATCCTTGTTTCTACTTAATTTTTAGGCATATTCTGAGCAAAAATTGGTAAACCTCCAAATGGTATTCTATATTGTGGTGGCAGGAGTTATATTATCTCTGATACTTTTAGCTTGTGAATTCTGGTTTCATAAATGGAACCAGGAATAATTTTTGTATTGTATTAGAGAAATAAAAGAAGTTTTTTATATCATTGTGCATGTTAATTTTCTGACAAATTAAATATTACTCAATATAAAAAGAATTCAATTATTAATGACATAAATTGCAATAAGTTAAATTTGAAAACCATTATCCTGCATGCAGTAATAAACAAAGGCTTTGTTAAAGTCAAAGTAAAATAAGGTATTAACAATTTTAACAAACTTAAAAAAGTGAAATATATAAGCGGACGACATTTAATTTGTAATTTTATTAGAAATATGCCATTCGATATCATCATATTTTGGGAGATTTTTAAAGAGAATTGTAAAGCCAGAAAAAAAGGAATAAAAAACTAACTTACTACAAATTATTTTACGTCAAACTTATTCTTAGTTACCTAAAAAAAAGACGTAGTATAAACTAGGTATAGAAATTTTAGGTCCAACTAAGGTTTCATAAGGTCAACTGTTTTTATTAAGGATTTTTTAAGGTTGTACTTGTTAAGGCTGACATGAGGAAAATATTGGTCGAAATTTTAAAGTCTTTTATAAACAGGGCTTCCAACTTCAAATATCTATAAAAAAAACTACAAGGATCTGTTTTTTAAAGAGAAGTTATTATCTCAATAATATAGGTATAGATGTATAACCCAGACTAATATCTAAACCAAGTGGTGGTGACTTTTTACGTTTACTAGCAAATTGCTTTTTACTATTTTGTAGTAACTTGGGTGTGTTCATATTTCTGTCACTATGGCTGATATTCAAAGACCCAAGTCAAAGTTGGCACAGGGTCTCCAACCCGTGGGTAGTTAAATAAAGCTTGTGTTTCCGGAAATTCCCTCTATCCAATTACTTTAATAACTCAACTTCTGTTTACGATAGACATAGAAGTCGATTTTTTTCCCTTAGGGATTCCTCTGAACAATAAACATTAAGTGATGATTTTTTTAGTTCATCAGCTTGTCGGAAAGGAAAAAATCCTGTAGAGAAAATATTGACCTTCACATTGTTATTTTAGTTAGATGGCTGATTATTGTGTGCTTATTCTACTGACAACTAAGTTGTTCCATCATCGGTCTGTCTGTAATTCTCTCAGGGACCTTAATTTTCAAAGGGCAATGTGTGTTCTTATTAGCTTTTATTAGAGACTTATCTAAGCATCCACTATTTTAATTACTAGGACTGTTGGTTTGTCTGTAATACTCTGAAGTACATAAACTTTGTTTGAGAAAATGTACTTTTCTGAGCTGATATTACATATAATCAACGGAAATTTCTCTATAAATAATTCACTTTGACCCTTTCTCTCCATGTTTATGTTGTGCTTTGATACTTGTCATTCCTGTTTATAAAAATAATAATAATGCCCTATGATTACCTAAGTAATAAGTATATTTTTTTGTCAATATTTTGCTTATAACAATAACATGACAAATTGTTTTATGGATAATAAACATAAACATAAACATAATGGAAAAGTATAACAGGGTAAATATACACTACTACTAATTTGGAAAATAGAAAATAATATTAATTTATCATAATCACAAATCATTTAATTTTATAACATAAAATTTAATATGAGTATAATAGGTTTTTCTTTAGGGTAGAGTCTTAAGTAGATATAACAATAGAGTAGAGCATGGTAATTAAAAAGTAATCTAGTTAGTTAAAAGAATGAAAGTAATGTTGTTTGTGTGCATATTCCTTATCACATTTCATATTATTAAAACAGGTACAATTTATATTTGTTTGTAAATCTTTTATTTAAAATTTTATACAATAGTTAGGTTCATAAAAGAAATATTTCTTGAATAATTTGATGTTAAAAGACAGAAAAGAAAGAAAAGGTTAGGTTAGCCCATTTAACTAAATTAAACCCAAAAAGGGCTTAAAGTTTTATCAACACAATTGAACAATTATATTCCTTTGAAGGTAAAACGTTGAAGAGTGATGAGCAATTGCTTGTTGAGTATGAATCACTCAACAATAATGAAATCTTATTCAAGCCTGGAGCAACAATCAGGTATTTCAGAAAATATTACTATTCCAGAAACTCCTCAACTTATTAATATATTTTTCAAATCTGTGATAATTTCTTATTCAGGGTTGGTCTTGTGAATTCAACTCAGTATTCTATGGTATTTGTTCAATGAATAACATATAAGATTTTATAGTAAAAAAATAATTTATGTTGGATAGCTTTTACATAACTTAAAACATTTTGTTTCTTGATATTTTTTCTAGAAAGTGGGTAATTCTACTGACTGTTTTGAATCTTTTAATGGACCAATAATCAAAATTTTAAAATTATTTGGTCAGGTAACTTTATATACAATTAAAATTTCAAAAATGTGATTATCTCCTGTAGTAAAAAACTGTTTTAGATGTTGAATGTTTCTTTTAAATGCTTCCATACTAAAGATAACTTTTATGGAACAAAAATAGGGAACAATTGGAATGGAGCTTTGGGTGAACTTTACAGGTGAATTAAAATTTTAGGATAAATGGAGCTATGGGTCGATTATTTCTAGTCATAAAAGTATTTATTCTTTTCTGTCCCCCCAAGCTGAAAGGTTATTTTCTGTATTTTTTACTTATAGTAAACATATTTTTAAAAACTATTATCTACACCATAGTTGATATTATTTTTCAATCATTCAGAAATAAAATTGATATTGCTGCAGCCATCTATGCTTTCACTGTGGAAAGAGCAGTGGACTTTACATTTACAGAACCGATAGGAAATTCAATTAACCAATTATAAATCTAAACTACAGGGTGTTTTTTTTAGTAGATCAAAAATATTACTTAATTTAACCCACTTGCCATTGACAGAAATTAATAATCTATATCTTAATTTCTTCATTGGGTTGGGGAGTTTTATTTAAAAAAAATACTTGGCAATTTTCAACAAATTATGCCTTAAAAACCGGTTTTTCCAAAATACCTTTTTTTGGAAGATTTTAGGATCAAGACCAATTTAAAGGGTGTGTAAAAATGCGTACATTTTTTAAATTCAAATTGCATGGCTTGTGTTGATAGTAGATATGTTATGCACATTATTAGAATCGGCATAAACTCGTTTTTGGGTGTTTAAGAACTATTCCTGTGCTACATATAGTTTAGGAGCTACGTGGTAAAATGTCCCAACTTACTTAAAATTTTCAACCTTTCTCCCATTTCCAATGTAGCTTCTATACTACAAATAGCATGAATATGATACATATAATTCCAAAAACTAGAGTTTATGACAATTCTAACAGCATGCGTAACATTTTTCTATTATTAACACAATCCGCGCAATTTGATTTTTAAAAATGTATGCATTTTTTAACACTCTTTAAATTGGTCATGATCCAAAAATAGGAACTTTGGAAAAACTGGTTTTTAAGGCAGAATTTGTTGAAAATCACTAAATAATTTTTCTTATACAAAACTCCCCAACCCAATGAAGAAATTAAGATATAGATTATCAACTTCTGTCAATGGCAAGTGGATTAAACTAAGTAATATTTTTGTCCTATTAAAAAAAACACCCTGTATAAACTTAAAAGAACACTTAAATTTTTTTTTTATCTTTTCATTATCTACCTATCAAAAGAATTTATAGAAAGTCAATGGATTCTTAAAAGGAGTGAATGAGGGATTATTTTTTGTCTCCCAAAGAATCCAAAATCCAAATTCTGCCATTTCACAGTGGAGTTATAAAGTCATCACTGGTCATTTAGGTAGTATATATTAATTTTAGTATTGAAATTTACTTATCATTTTCTTTTCAACTAAAATATCATATTAAACTCAAATAATTCCCTTTAGCTTTGGAAGTATGGTTTACTCTATTAGCAATTGTAGCTATGTCAGGTTAAAATAAATATAAATTTTCAATTGCAATGTTAATGAATCTTGAATTATTAAAAGTTAAAATCTTCTAATTTCAGTCATAATTTACACAATCAATTCAAGGATTACTTACAAAGACTTCTTTAAAGGTAAAATGTTCCATTTTAGTTGAGATTTTAAAGCAATAATTTTTCTAAAACTCCTTCTAATGAGTTAATATCTTAGAATCCATATAATATTGTAAAGGAGAAATGCTAGATAATTTGTACAAGTTCTTTATGTGCTCTGCATGGCAGCTTGCAATACTTCCAGGTCCTAACAGCCTATCCAGAAAGGTAAAATATCAGATAAAATAATTTTAAAGAAAAAATTAAAAGCACCAAACCTCCTTTTTGAGTAACAAAAATATTGTGATATCTAATTTTAATTTAGATAATAGTCATGAGTACATTAGTATCTGGTGTTCTAGTGTACAACAGCTATACAGCTGTACTGACATCATCATCGGGTTATTAGACACTTTTTTGTCTTTTTAATTGCATTTATACTTTGGAATTTCAAATATAATGGTTAATTAACACTGCCACCTTCCATTCTTTTTATTATTAAAATTAATAGTCTTTTCTTT
This sequence comes from Acartia tonsa, assembly GCA_900241095.1. Classification (NCBI taxonomy): domain Eukaryota; kingdom Metazoa; phylum Arthropoda; class Copepoda; order Calanoida; family Acartiidae; genus Acartia; species Acartia tonsa. The sequence goes on from LS054533.1 coordinate 13,572, forward strand.
AAATCAGATGCATGTTTAATTATGATTATTACAGTCTACTAACTATTTATTATTTATAATGATAATCAATATTTATCATTTCAGTTAACAAAGATTTAAAATCTAAAGTTGAATATTACAAAGAGGCGTGTGATTACAAATTGAAGGTAAAAACTAAACTGTAGAAGAAATAAAAGGAATTTAAAATTAAAATATAATTTTGCAAGGTGTTGATAGCAAATGGGTCAGCAGGGGCAAGTTTTCTGGAGGCTAAGGTAAAATTTAAAGTTTTCAAGATTAAGATAAAAACATGGGAGTTTTTATTAACCACCGTACTTTGAAGCTCCCCTTTAAAAACAAATCTGTTATAAATTTAGAAATGTTTTGTTGATAACAATTTGATCACTCTCAGAGACAGGACAGAGGAAGAACTTCTGATTGATGTCAGGCATGTGTTTATATTAGGGATGGGTCATATACATATTTGGCCAGATATGAGATATCATGCTGACTTAGACCATTGGATTTAAACTGTTTTTAACCTATTTTATAATGGTATATCAAAAATATACTCTGACACCTGTAGAAGCATACTGCAAAGCTAAAAATGAGAACAATAGCCCAAATCGATTTTTATTAGGATTTTAAAGTTTATTTTTGCTATGGAATAAGTAAATTTTGCTGAATTGTGATGTGTCTTTCCTTTGTGGGTAAAACTCTCAGCTTTTAGAGTGTTTTGCTTCATAAATATTGTATGCTAGTATCGAGTAAATTTAGGTCTTTTGATTTCACCAATCAAAACTAATTATAAATTAATTCTTTACAATATATCAATGAATTAACATAAAAATGTTTCATGTCTATTATCCATTTAAAACACATAAAGTAGAACACTGTAGAGGGCTAAATTTGTAAAATGATAATAAATGTCTTATGCAATACAACAAATTTATCTTTATCACATTTACAAATATGAAATAAAATAAGATTATTTAAACTTATTTTTTAAAATATTATTAAAAAGTATGTATCTTTAATGTGTATAGTTTTCATTCTTTTCATTTTAATTAAATAAATATTATTCCAATATATTGAAAATAAGTCACTTTGTGAAAACACTATATCTAAAATTTAAAGATTTCTAGTTTTGTCATTGGTTAATGCTGAATCCTCATAGTTTTTATGTTAATTCAAAGATATATCCTACATCTTTAACTTTTAATGAATTACTATAAATTTAAATCAAAAGAGCTATTTTTTTACTATCATTATCTTTTAATCATATTATGAAGAAAAATGCTTTGTAAGAAATAATTTTACCCAAATAGGAAAGACATATCACAATTCAGCAAAATTTACTTAATCCATAGTAAAAAATAATCTTTAAAATCATAATAAAAATCGATGTGGGCTCTTAATCTCATTTTTAGCTCTGCAGTATGATTTTTCAGGTGGCAAAGTATATTTTTGATATACCATTCAAAAATAGGTTAAAAACAGTTTAAGAAAAATGCTGTGACTAAATGATAACAGGGATTTTTGTTGTGTAATATAAAAGATAACATTGCAAGATATCCGGCTGGATAGTTTCAATAGTTTTTAATGTTATCATTTAAAGGAATTACTTGATATTAAATTTTTCATTAATATATCTCTTGCAAAAATATTTATTTTAGCACCAATGCAAATGGAGACACAACAACATTGATTACTAAACAACCTTTTGTTGACTTATATCTCAAGGATCAAAATGTAAGAAGTTTCAGATTGGAATAATAGTAGCTTAATGTATTGTTCACCCACCTAAACATAGGTTTAAATTATACAAATTTAAGTATTATAACTTTTGAAAGAGAAGTAAGATTATGTCATTCTTTAGGGAGACTGCTCAATTGGATTGTCAGAAGAACAAGTACCTGGACAAATGCCCTTTTCATATTTTGCAGTGAGGTAGTATTAATAATCAGAAAAATCACTAAATATAAATATCCAATATAAAAAAAAACTATTTAAAGTTGTCTTTTTATTAATTTTTATTGCTTTATTCCAAAGTTTTATTTCAAATCATCTAGAATGCAACTTTATCAACAACCTATTTTAGAAAAGAAGTAAACATCAGGAACCTGAACAGAGTAATCATGAGATTGCATGAAGCTGGCATTTTGGGAAAACTACTTAATCCTGATGTTAAAAGGTATACAAATTTTTAAACAAAGTAAAATAACCATAACATGAAAATAGCATTTAGACAGATACAAGAGTGTTCATCGTAATATCCTTATTGTTCAGATTATCAATAAAATATTAATTTTTATATGATTTTATTTACTTCAGCTTTAATTCTCTTGTTAAAAGACACTGCAGTGGGCCACAGGTAAAAAATTTAACAAAAAAAATTATAAAAACCCATTCATTCAAATCTTACTGTTTCAGATATATAACAAAGTAATGTTTGATAATATTATATTGTTTTTTTGTATAATGGGAGCTGGAGTTATTTTAGCTATGTTTGCTGTATTAATTGAGATATTGTTTGCCAAATACAACTGATATACCTATAATAACTTATTTATTAAGATTAAATTAATTGAAAAGTAATTTCAAACTTCCTATATTTCTATACTATATCAGTTCTCCTCATATATAACACTTAATGTAATTTAGACTCATGATAACAATAATTTCATTTTATGTTCTCATGTAACAAATTAGTTATTCCCTTTTATTAATAAGTCTAAAAACAACAGTTACAAAAAACATCAAATTAAAAAAATTATTAGGTAGCAAGTCTACTTGTGACAAAATATAATGATGTAAAACTAAACACATTACCAATTCAATAAAAACATGAAAAATATCATTCATAACTGTACAGTAATGTAGCAAGTTTCTTTATTTTATCCTACATTAATCAATTTTTAAAAGGAGAGGGGAACCATACCCTACCAACAAATATTAATAAAGCACTGGTTGAATTATTTAATAAGTTTCCATGATATTTGCACATTATATTACATATGCTGTACATAGATGTTATAAAACCTTGTACAATTTTTTGTGTTTTGTAATTCACTGAAATTTGAATAAAATATATTGTTTTGATGTTTGCAATTTACTTTTAATATATTACCCATTATTAAGCTTACAAAATAATTTCCGCATCAAAATAACCGACAATATCCTAACTCAATTAGTTTTTTTAACTTAGGTACATAAAAACAAGTTTAGAATTACATATTTCAAGTTATTACAAAAATAAGACATGTCAAAATATTGATGGTTAAAACCATATTTTCCTTGCAAAAAGTAGCAAAACATTTACAGTAAAAAGTTGATAAATATTTTGACTTTCAATGTTTGCCAATTGTCAAGCAAAAAAAACAATTCTATTTTAATGACAGAACATATCAGTTGATTGAAAAAGCTTGAGGATGTAGGTACTTGTGTATGACAATTTAATGTATATAACATGATAGTGATAAATTATAGTAAACAACATGATTGCAATTATGTATTACACTCAGTACTTTGCAATTTCACATAGATATGTTTAGATTTAAAATAATAAAAAAATATCAATGGTGATTATTTAATACCATTGAAAATAAAATGGCTTTAGATTGTTTAAAAGTAAATTAAAGAATTGCTTTAAGTAATAAGTGTGATTTTCATGAAAGGCTATTTGATTATTTCTCAGAATGACAAGTATGATCTTGGGAAATAAACAACTTATCTTTCTTTTTAAAAATATTTATTCCCAAAATTAGAAAAAAATGAAAAGAATAATATTAGTTATCCATTTGTTGTTTTCCGTTTCATATTCAGGTACTTTCATATTAATTGGCAATAACTACTGCAGTATGCCCAAGTGGTTGGATGTGTGTCTGCTGTATTAACTTGACATGCAACTTTCAGGAAATAATCATTTTCAAGTAAAAGGAGTTTTACACATATTTCTGGTGTCTAGGTTAATTGTACTAAACTAGTATTTTTTTGTAATATCAGGTTACTTTCAGTCTTCACCCCTTTAAAAGGAAATGACTCTAATAAATTCATGGATTAAGAGGCAGTTAATATATACTTAAAATTATTAATTCAATACGTTATAATACAAAGCATTATAGGAGTAAAATATTTGGATAAGAAGGTGGGGTAGGTGGAGAAATCAAATAAGTGAATGTAGAAACAGTCAATAATAGTATCTCATCAATTACCTCATATGGGCGGGAAACTGAAACGCCAGGTCCAACAACCCAGGATAACTAAGGGGTGCCCAATTTCCCATTTTTGTCCAAACACCATGGGTATTAGTGTCGCGCATCTGACATAGAAACAGGTTTTTACCTCTTTAGTTGGTAAAATTCAGAGTTTATTCCATAACAATCATTGTTACAGGAAAAACCTTTCAAACTGATGAAGACATGTTTTTAACTTTTACAAATCTTTTTAATTTGACAAATATTTTCTTCCCTGGTGCTGTGTTAAGGTAAGCTTTAAATAGTAAAATTTATATGGGCTAAGAAAAATCTAATGTGCTCATATAAGTAATATTGATTATCTTATACTTTTTCTTTCTTGTGATATAAAGGCTGGGAGGGCGGAAGTGTCACTTTTTGGAAACCCCAGCCCAAAAAGAGTTACAGCACTGTAAAGAAATGCAGACTTTTCATAGATGCCGCAGAAAATTGCCAGAAATCTCCAGGGATAAGGGTTTGGAAATGTAGGAAAATATTATTTCAGGCCTCTTTCAAGCCTAGGCCTAAAAAAAACATTATGGGATGGTGCATTAGTTCGTTATCAACTATAATAATATAGCTAAAAAAGCTATAATAATAAGGGTGTGTCCTGAGCATTTTATTTATGAGTAAAATAAAATTTAAAAATATTTTGTTATCATTGCTTACTAAAATTCAAAGTTGAAAATAAATAAATCAAGTATAAGTGAATATGTACACCTGTTACATTCTATCAATTACCTGTTCCATGCCAAGATTAGACATAATTAATTTTTTTCTTAAAAACTTAATTTTACGTTTAAAATAAACAGAAATACTCAAATATTTGTGTAATAAATTATAGCAAATTTAATAAAAATGATATAAAAAAGTACACTTTAATTTACATATGGAACTAGTTTTGTGTTCGTATTCATTTAAGGGGGATTATCATTTCTGCATGAAATTTTTAAAATTTGAATGGACCAAATACAACAGTTTCTTTATAAGCTACAAAATTAAGATTCTTAGCTACTTACATTCCAAAAAAATAACTCCTCCATTTTTTTTCTTTTCTATAGGTTCCTTTTCTGATTGTTTAACTCTAAGCAGAATTGAAAAAAGCTGTTGTGATCAAATATCACTTGTTTATGTTTTATTATTTTTATTTCAGAAGCAGAGATTTGTTCGTGTTTTGAAATTTTTCTATGATGCGCACTTTACCCCGTTTTTTACAGTGGCATCCGCCAGTTGCCTAGTGGTTGGTACAAAACAAGCCCAAATTATCAAATACTATTGGTTTAGGGCGGTAGCCAATAGGAGCCGTCCGCCAATGAAGTAATTTAATTAGGAAATGGTAAAAGTTGCATTATCCCTTTTAAAACTAGGCCATGATCTAATATATATGGCCAGGTTTCCTATCCCTTATCCCTGAACTTAATAAACTAACCAATCAAAATACACTTAAGTCTCTATAGCTGTCAGCACAACAACAATAGTCTATCAATTTTTAAAGAACAAGTAGCCATTTACTTACATGTATACTGTTTCATATATTCCATCTTTATTGACTTTCTAAACATAGGCTGCAGCCGCAGCACAGACAACAGCTGCTGTAACCTCAGCCCCTGCTGCAACTAATGCTCCAGGAGAAACCAATGCTGGAGGAGAAACAAACACTGGAGGGGAAACAAATACTGTAGCAGAAACAAATACTGGAGCAGAAACTAACACTGGAGGAGAAACAAATACTGCAGCAGAAACAAATGCAGCTGCGGAAACAGCTGCAGCTGCCGAAACAACTGCAGCTGCTGAAACAACTGCAGCCGCAGAGACTACAACTGCAGCAGCAGGCAGCCGGAGAAAGCGTGAGGCAGATGAAAACTCATTTGAAATTCAATATCTTGAAAATGAGTTTATCGCTTTCAAGTGCAAGAAAGTAAATTACACCATGCCTGCAAGATTTATACGTATGAAGTGCTTGGGTAATGGAACTTTCAAACAGTCAAGCATAAAATATCATGAATGTTATGAAATCACCACGACCACAACAACAACTACTACTACTACAACAGAACACCCTATTTGTCCAAAGTCAGCAATAAGAAAATATGAGGAAGAAGTAAAAGAGGGCAAGGAAGAATGCCACTGTAGATTTGACGAATGTCTGGAATACCAGCTGAACGAACTGCCCACCCCGTATTCCCGACTCAACATTGAGGAGCACTGCCCTGACTGGGCCAAACTTGTGTTTGACAACAAGACGGTGGATATTCACTGGATGTTCTCTGGCTGTGCCGCACCCGCAGATGCATCCATCAAAGAAATTGCTGAAAAGTATGATGTCAACAATGGTACCGGAGAAGTTTATGTTGCCAATCTTACCAGACACATAGCATTTAGAGAGGATATTAAGTGTATAAGGACTATCATCAAGAATTCTGTATTTGAGGAACCTGCAGAGCAAGTAACAACAGTGGCCAGTGCTGGAGGAGAAGCTAGTGCTGGAGGAGGAGATAGTGCTGGAGGAGGAGCCAGTGCTGGAGGAGAGGCACAAGCAACAGCTGCCCCCTCAGGTATATCCTTATATAAACCTAACAGGATGTCTGCGATATTGTCTAACTGTCGTTATATCTGTTTGTACCAAAGGATCTTACTCATGACTGAACCAATGTTAGCTTTTCACATGACCTTAAAAAGTTAAAACTACTTTGGGGAATTATATCACCACCATTTAAGAGAAAATCCCACTAGAAATAAAATGTACCTTCCATCCAACTTTTTTTTTACTTTTCTTTTCAATACTAAAATTTACATGGATGAGAGGATAGACCCCCCCCTCCCCTAAGAACAAGTGCCATATTTTTAACATGTTCCCAAAGTAAAAAATCTATAGGAAACTTGAACTTGTTTTCTTCAAAACAACTACTAATCACTTATCTGTGGGACACCCTGTAGTCAGTAGCTCATTCAGTTCTTAGCTTACAGGAAAGGTTCGATTCCAGTAACATTTTATTGTTCTAGATTTTAAAGAAGACAAGCAGTGAATTGTTTTCTTAAAGACTACACTGTAAACTGCAGGGAAAGAAGAAACATTGGACTGTAAATTGTACCCTAAGTTTTTTTTATCCATTGTCTTATCCCTTAAGATCTGTTGTCAATCTCTTAACACTTGTTCATTTAGGTGATACAACAGAAGCAGCAACCACAGCTGTTGAGACAACGGTTGCAGCTTCAGCAAGAAGAAAGCGGGAAGTGCCAGTCGAATGTGCTCAGATAATAACCATGACAAACGCCATTCTTGACAACTCTAAAACAATCGAAGACTTTGTGATGAACATTGAAGACAATGAGGTCAAAGTTGGTCAAGTGTATGATCTTGATGTACGGACAAGTCAATGCTTGGGAAAAGCTCAGGAGCTTAATGATCTGGTTACTGTTATAGAAACTGTTCTAACTGCTCAGAAAAAGTTTCTGGATACTCTGGATGATGAGATTAGAAAGGAGGTTCCCTTCTGTGACCCTAGTGCAGTCACTACAGCTTCACAGGTAGGATTATTTACATTAGTTGCTTGTTAGTTGGGTGTTGGGTTTGAGTCTCACCAACCCTTGTGATACTAAAGATGTTAATAATATTACAAACTACTGCTATGTTTGCTTAGGCCTGAGATGCCAAAGGCACAGGATAAAAAAAACTGATTTTAATCTTATGATTGTACATTTTTATATTTATAAAAAACTGGATATAATATGATGCTAGAACTGGTTCTAATCCACCAGATATTAATCAGTTGCATAACAATATGGTAAAAATGTTTAGGCCTCCCAAGACTCGACAGTTGCTGGACAGGCAGCTGCAGCAACAACTTCTGGTGACCAGGTGGCAACAACTGCAGCAGCTCCTCAGGAATGGATGTATTACAATGGTACCCAAAGATTTATTACATTAGTACCCAAAATCTTATTAAATTGGTATCCAAACTTTTTTTGCATAGGTACCCAAAGATTTATTACGTTGGTACCCAAAGTCTTATTATATTGGTACCCAAAGTCTTCTTATATTGGTACCCAAAGTCTTATAACATTGGTATCCAAAGTCTTCTTACATTGGTACCCAAATTCTTATTACATTGGTACCCAAAGTCTTATTACATTGGTACCCAAAGTCTTATTAAATTGGTACCCAAAGTCTTATTAAATTGGTACCCAAAGTCTTATTACATTGGTACCCAAATTCTTATTACATGGGTACCCAAATTTTTATTGCATAGGTACCCAAAGTCTAATTATATTGGTACCCAAATTTTTATTACATTGCACATTGGGGCAAATCAATCAAAAAGGGGATTTAATTATTTAGTACCCTTAAAATTCATCCCACAAAAATTTCATTTTATACTTTTTTGTAGGCAATTTAACAACGAACAAATTTGCTTTTATGTTTTTTTCTGTCATTTGAAAGGAACATGGAGATAAAGGTCATTTAATGAAGGTAGATGGAAAATTACCAGATTAACCCCTCCCCAAAAATAGCGCCCCCTTACCCTACCCATCTATCTATTAATCTATCTATCCATCCGTCTATCTATCCATCTATCTATCCATCTATCTATCAATCTATCTATCCATCTATCTATTCATCTATCTATCCATCAATCTATCCATCTATCTATCCATCTATCTATCCATCTATCTATCTATCCCTCTATCTATCTATCCATCTATCTATCTATCCATCTATCTATCCATCTATATATCCATCTATCTATCCATCTATCTCTCCATCTATCTATCCATCTATCTATCCATCTAATTATCCATCTATCTATCCATATATCTTACCATCTATCTATCCATCTATTTATTCATCTATCTATTCATCTATCTATACATCTATCTATACATATATATATCCATCTATCTATCCATCTATCTATCCATCTATCTATCCATCTATCTATCCATCTATCTATCCATCTATCT
>LS054535.1:0-11839 GCA_900241095.1 Acartia tonsa
GACATGATTGTCCTTGATTTGCATCTTGGCCCGTAAGTACTTGCCCATTCATTCTTCGTAGTGTGCAATCACTCCCTCAAAAAGTGTTTCGGATCATGGAAAGAAAACGAAGTAGCGGGTTCCGTCGTATTTCCACAGTAGCTTTTGATAGTCTTTTTATAGTTAGGTTAGGTAAATGTTAATGATTGCCCCGCAGGAATAGGGCCTCCACAGGGGCTAGAAATAGGAGAAAAGCTACTGTGAAAATACGACGGAACCCGCTACTTCGTTTTCTTTCCACGTTATAGTGTTTCATGCTAGCAATAATTGAATATAGCGAATAAATAAAATGAGGTGTTCTATTACGAGACAAATGGTGCTATCATAATAATTATTAAATTCTAATATTTTAATGGCGTGATGATTATTGTGGAAGTAATGACACACTATTTTATGTCCATGTCGACATGGAAGATTAATTACACCAAATTGCAAGGTGACAACATTTTTATAAAAAAAAAACAGTGCATAGTCATTTAAATAAGTAAGAATATGTCAATTCTTCCATTTAACTATAATATAAATGCAAATCTTATTATTGTTTTAAAATAATGAAGTCATAAAAAAACATCTAACATATCTGTACAAAGAGAAAAAAGATTGAAAACTTATGGGCGAAAACCATTTGCTTAAAAAAATAAAAGTTGAAAATCAAATTTTGTTAGTTAAACCAGTGCAAAAATTTCCTAACATACTACCTATCTATTTAGTATTAAAAATTGGATTTTACTACAAAATATGCATATCTTTAAAAAACTTATTTGTCCTCATCTGTCATAATTAATGGACCTGAAAAGGTTACAAGACTCATTATGTTCATTGATAGAAAAAATATTAGATTACATTTTAGATGCAAGGTAAATTTAAAATATGATTAAAAAAACAGACGTTAAGCAAGAAAGACACGAGTTCTTTTTCTTAATTCACTTTAATTGATTATCCAAAGGACGCCATTTATAGAGTAGCTTTACTGCTAAAAACTAATGGAAAACATTTGGGCATAAACAAGAAAAAATGTAAAATGGTAATTAGCAAAGGAAAAAATGCTTTACATTTCTATGTGCAACGCATTTTTTAGCAAAATTATGAATTATGTCAAGGTTTATAAACTAAGGAATTTTTAAATAGATAAATGACATAAAATTTACACTTCTTTAAAAAAAATCTAAAACGAAAGTTGTTAGAGAAATAATATTGATTTTCTAAATTTAAAGATTTAGCTGCTGAATATCAAGATATTAACCGAGCTGCTAAGCCCTGATTAAAAGTTACAAAATCAAGATTTAAAATCAAATCAAGTTGATAAATAAATCTTTCTGTGTTTCCCTATTTCCATGCATATGCTAAAAATATGCTTAAGCACATTTTTTCTCGAATTTACAGAATTTGATCAATTAGCAGATGATTAGATTGTTAATGGACACTCTTCAACGTAATTTTTTTTTAAATTTACAGAATTTTATCAATTAGCAGATGATAAACAATTAAACTTTCTCTCATTTTATTTGTGTAAAAGATGGCTTTAATAGCTGACTTTTTGAGTCAAAGGATTATACATAACTGAGACTTGACATTTTTAAAAAAAATTATTTCCATCCTGCTGGGCACAGGAGACCAATAAACCTGGCAGTAAAAATATTGTTATAATTTTAATCTAATCCTATATTTTTATGATATTTTACTTTGGACGAAATATTACGTGATTTTTAAAGTTGTCTTTTTTTGTAGCTTTAAATTATATAACAAATAATTATGCCTATATACTGCAGAAGTTAATCTATGTGTGCAGATTTGTGTCATCCTCATTCTATAGTTTTCTCAAATTTTGGAATATATTTTTATCCTGTTTTTGCATAACTGTTTAATTTGTTTATAATTTATCTAATGACACACATATATGAAGAGTGACATGTTTTTTTACAAAAAAACTTATATATTTTGCAAATTAGTTCATTAAGACAGCAAATATGATAGTGATAATTAGCAGAGAGTTAGGGGACAATGGGCTGTTTTATTACACTAGTTTACCCAAAGTTTCAGAATAAGATTTTCTTATTTGTTAAATGTTCAAACGTTTTAACCATTAATAATTTCTTTTCTAAAGAAATAAGGAGATACTGGAGATTACGATACATTTTATATGTAATAAGAGTTATGGGAGGGATGCAGCGAGAAATCACGTAGACAGGGTAGGGGAATGTGTTTTTGTGAAATACAGTTTGGAAAACCTTTTTTTTCTACCGACAAATATATATACCAAATTGTAGAGTGACTGCGCTACCAAAAACGAATTGGTTTAGGATGAATTGTATTTGTACAGAGAAAATCATCGTAATTTTAAGGTTTCTCTCTCCATCATTCCATTGGAAATATTCTAAAATTTGATGATAATATTTATCTGAGATATGTTTTATTGTTTATTGTTGTACTATCATTTTAATTTGTTTAAAGTCTACGCCACTATACGTCTCTAGGTGTACCTTCAAGGGTGCGGGGGATGTCAACTTACTTTAATTCTTTGGGGTAGGGATTTAGAGTGACATTTTCGTATTATGGAGTGGAACTATTATCCCCCAATAAAGTTCAAACCCTTTCCGGGACTTACAAAATGCTTTACTATGAAGATCAGTAAAAACACACAGACAGACACACTGGTGTCTGACTTCGCCCTTACCCCCCTAGGGCTTTCATAAGAGTGGAATTAACCCTTTCAATCCAATTTACAATTCATATATTTGTATTCCTTAATACATTTATTTTCAAGGCCAAGATTCTAAAATATCCCCTTGTAGATATCTAGGAGAGTTCTGCTAGACTTAGATAAATTATGATTATGTAGAATTTCTTAACGCCTAATAGATGGAGATAGTATTGAAGTGTTTATTGACACAAAAAATCCTTTGAACAGTAAAGTGGTTCTATCCTTATTCAATCATTTTCATTACACATACATATTCCTGAATTCTTGTGCATAAAAATAATCAGTTCTTTCTTTTTATCAGCATATAAAAGAGAATATGAAGATAATAATCATTTTTTGTTTCTTGCATATTTTTGCATTTTCTCACGGGGAAAGATACAAGTAAAATTGCTAAAAAAACATATTTGACTTATTCATTTGTTGTAAAATACTTATAGGCTTTAATAAAACTATTTTGCTAAACAATTTAACAGGCTCATAGAAAACTATAGTAAAGCTATATTCCTACTTCATTTAAATTTTGTTTGGCATATCCTTTATCCCAGAATCTTAGTGTAGAATAGTTTTCATTATTTTTGCATAGTGTTGAGTACGTGTTTATATTCATAATATCAAAGTTAACTAGAATATTAAAAATACAAAGAACTTGAATTTCAGTCTTTGCATCTGTCTGAAGTAAAAGTTACAATGTAACGATAAAAGCCTGCTTTTGTTGAAGCTTTTGAGGAAGCATTTTACTTGTCATTTAATAACTTTTAAGTGATTTTCAAATCATTCAAAAACATTTTTAAATACGATTTTTTTTCAAAAAAATTTAAGTATGTAAATTAATCTAATTTGTCTCTAAATCTTCAATGAAATAGATTAGTTTTATTTTGCACAAAGAAAGGTTTAAGGGCATTTTATTGTCTGTAGACAAATATGCTAATCCAACTTTGGGTAAAGTTACACTTATTATAATTTTAATTGAAATATAATATGTTAAGAAATAATCCAGAGGTTTGCGGCCGCAATTTAAATGTCCTCCCGCAATTGAAAATGGTAAATAATTTTAATATTTCGCTGAAAAAAGCTGAAATGAAACTAATATATCCTATTATATAAATCAGTAAGGTTATTATGTATGTCCTTTTTTTATTTTTTCTGGATTGATTTCGCTATTTTCTCACCCTTTCTCCACTTTGAATTTGGAGCCACAAATTGCTAGAGGTGCATCTCCTAGTTAAGGAATAAGAAGCAAAAACAAAGTAATAAGTCAAAAATACTACGAAGTTTTGAAACATTTTAGTTGTTTAAATGGGTAATTAAAAAAATAACAATAACAAAATAATAAATGTTATGTTTAGGTCAAAATACTTTGTTTCAAGTTGTTGTATCCTATAATGCTCTTTCAACCTCAGCATAGCTTTGACATTTTAGAAATTCTTAAAACTATTCTACTCTTTTTTATTCTTTTTCACCACTTTTCCTCTTTGTTGAGAATAATATTATTTCAGGAATAACGAATAGATAACAAAAATTAGTTCTGCAATATTGACTTGTTATAATAAGGAGGTAATTACATAATTAGGATTTATATATTATTTACGAGCGGCTTCGCCCCTATAGGCCTCTAGGGGCACTCGAGGAGGGGGGAATGGAATCCCAAAAACCCATTTTTTAAATTAAGATTTTTAAAAAATTATTACAATTTTTTTTTAAACGGGGGGGAAGGGAAGTATAGAGGGGGTGCCCCTAGCACCCAACCCCATTTTTTTATAAGTTTAAAAAAATGTTTAGAGTGAGGAATTTTTTTCAGGGGCGATTTCTCTTGGGATGGTTGTGGTACCCTCCCCCAAAATAGTTGTAAACCTTCCCGGGAACTATGAGAAGCTACCCTGTTAAGAAGAACCCGATTGGTTCACCGGTTAGCGAGATCCTTTGCCACAAACAGACAGACATCGTTCTACTGTGTGTTATAGATGATCAATTGCTTCAATATAAAACATGTAAGCTGTTTTTATCTTTTTTTCTAATGTAATTTTAAGCATTTTTTGTCAGTCTATCCGTTAATCAATAAGTTAGTCCGTCAGAAGGTCATCCCGTAAATTTATTGTGGAAATGTGAGTTTCTCGGCTGCTATTAAAGATATACAACTGAAATTTTCATTGAAGATTTGTGTGACATATGCTCATCTAGTCATACATCATATACATATTGTTTTTCCGTCTGTGTGTCAGTGAAGCTTCAACTTAAATTTTTTTAAAAAGTTTTTATGATTTTCTTTTTGCAAATTCTCTTTCTTTCAATTTTTTTCATACAGATCATCATCTGCTATATAGCTGACTAAGTACGTTTGTCCTTTCCATGATTTTTTGTGATTCCTCTTTACTTTTTACTATGTTCAGTTTACTCATCCCTTTATCCTGATAAATATTAGATGTAAAGAATATAGCATTAGCAAACAAAAGATTAGTAATAATAGAAGCAATAATGTAGAATATAATACAAAAATTAATGTATTCATGTTCTACATAATATAACCAGATATAAAGGAATTTGCATTTCACAGAGAACCACTCTTGAAATTTTTCTTCTGCTTTGGAATATACAACTGTATTATTTTGACATTACTGCGACAGTACCAAATTTACACATTAGGCCGATGTAAATATTCATATTTTACTGGATTTGTTATTTTGGGACAGAAATGTTCGATGTACTATATGTTGGAAGAATTATTTGGTTAGGTCGGTGTTTTTCTCTTTATTACTGATTATTTTCTGTACAGGTATAGTAGGAATATTTTTTATAAACTGTTTTCAAAATGAAATAAGCTTTACTGTTGTAAGCAAGGATTTTTTCATCTAAAAAAAGGAATGCTATATCAAGATATACATAAATAATAGCATGATATATTTTTAGCTATTCATTAACAAAACATTCTTTGTTACCAACGAGTGTTTTCATTCTTGTTCTTATCAATATTTTAACTTGCAAAATCATTGTTTAGGATTAAGCTTTCATAAATGCATAATTCTAAAGTAAATTAATTTATTTTTTCCTCAAAATTTTAAGTTTTTATGTAAAGTAAGGTCAATGAAAGGTATGTCCATAAGTTGAATAATAGTTGAATATTAAGGAAATGATTAATCCTTATATAAAAAGAAAAGAATTCCTTTCTGAGTATACCAAAGGATCTAGCTAACCTCTGAACCGTCATGGTTTTTCTTTACAGTGAAGCTTCTCATAAGTCAGGGGAAGGTTTATAACTTTATCTTCCCTTTCAAGGATATTATCGCTAAAATGACCCCCCCCCCAAAAAAAAAAAGAAATGTTACTTTTTCTTTTTAAGGGTAAAATCAAAAGTGAATGGTCACTCCAATCTTCCTTCATGTTCATATTTTGCGTATAATAGTGACATACTGATGGACGGAATGAGGACATATGAACATACTTTGCTTAAAGAGTAAGTAAGCTACTATGAAGCAATTATTTAAAGGAAATGAAAACAACTTAATCTAAATAAAATTCAACATTCAGTAATTTTGCTCTACAAATGTTTTAAAATGTTGCAATACAATTACATAAATCAAGATCGATATTTTGTCTGGAAAAAACTTTTTTGTCTCCAAATATTTCACCAATCCAACGATTTTTTGAATGTATCATATTTTACTGTAATATCAACGTCTTTAGAATATTTCTCCAACTTTTTAACTTTCTTAAATTTTGCGTTTATTGATCCAATAATCAAATTTTAACTTTTCAAAGAATCAGATTATTTCTTTGAATTTAATTTTGAAAATCTATTGATTTTATAAAATCAAATTTAAATCAAATAATTTTGTCTTTTAAATATTAAATCATAATATTTTAGTTTCTTAGTTTCCCCAAAATTGTATGTTTTTTTTAATCCTCTTATCATTTGTATCTGAGCGAAAGTTATTGTGTGAATTACAACATGTTATTTCTATTTTGATGGTTAATTTTTATTTGGTTTACTTCATACAGATCTTTATAAATATTTAGTATGGTTTAATTTAAAAATAGATTTGATATAAAACACTTATAATGCATATTTTTCTCATTTAGATTTTTCAATATAATAATATAGTAGTTGTTACAAATTTTGCCTTAATCTTCATTTGTTATTTGCTTAAACACAGTTGTTTTATCAACATAGATTAATAAAACAACTGTGTTCAATATCTTTATAAGTTTATCATTCATAATTTACCTTAACAACGAGGGTGACATCAACCTTAAAAGGACATTTATTCCAAGGTTAGCTAGTAACATTTTATGTAAAAAAAGGTTAACCTAAATGGACATAAACTCATTCAAGCTTTTCTGAAAAGAACATTACAATTCGATTTTTTCTATTGCCTAGAAAAAATTGTAACTCGTTTTTTACTATTAAATCGATAGAAAAATAACATGTAAAATTGTAGTAATTCCGCTTTAACTCATTTTATTATGAATATGGAAAGATGGATGCACGAACAAATCCTAATTAAACTTCATCTATATTACTAACAAGGCCGGACGACAACATCCATCGAAGAAAGGCAAAAAAGTGGGATTTTATATAACAAAGTAATAATAAAGCTTTGAATAAAGTTTATTTTAACTTCTATAGCGTATTTTAAAACCTTAATTATAGACAAGGATTGCTTTTAAAATTGTGGTTATTATAAAACACACACACACACACACACACACATACACACAAACACGCATAATACATATTGCAATTTAAAACGCTTTGCTAAAACACTCGAGTTCGGTTTCACACAAATTTTAACATTTTACTTTTATTTTACTAAAAAGCTTTAAAATTAATGCAGGAGAAGTGAATTTTGCGATGACGTAATTTTTATTTTTTAGGGTCTTTTAATTAATTCTTAAGAAAGCTACATAAAAAGCTCTCTTAAGCAGTTATTTTACTTAACGATTTGATGTTTATTTACTCATTTGCAATTTAATTATCATATAAGTTCTAATTTTCTTTATTTCCATTAATTTATGTTCATATTCAATATAAATTTCAGAAAGTTAAATATGTTATTGTGAAAGAAAGAAAGGAAAAAGTTGCCAAAATGTCAAACTTACAGCTTCCACAAACCTATCAGAACGAAGGTGAAAATTTAATGTTTGGTATAAAAACTTTAGAAAGGGAAATAACAAAACAATTTAATTAGCAGTTTTCATAAATCAAGTAAAAATCCAATAAAACATTTCACGTTTTTATATACAGACACATATGTACTCTGACGTTCATAGGGAATTTTCAAATAAAAATTTCAGCCGTAAATCCTAAATAGCTTCGCTATTTATTAAAAAGTTCAAATTTTTTTCTTCTAAAAAATTATGAGGGGAGAGATATGTGACGAGGATAATTAGTTAGGATAATTTTACAGTCATTGTCATTTCCCTCCCTATTTTTTTCCTTGTTGATGAATTAATGAATATGAGTGATTCTAAATAATGGTGTTTGTGGTTAAGATTGATCATATCAGAATAATATAATTAGACTGATACAAATACATACAACACAAATTAAAGCTTAGTGTAAGAAAAGTTTTCAGGTCAAAATAAAATTTAAGCCTTTTTAATAATTTAAGAACATCAAAAATATTAATTATATTTGAATAATTAACTTTAGCTTCATGCATTTAGTACATTGAGACTTTCCTTCAGTTTCCTTTTTTATTATCACTCTAATGAGATGAATCTTCGTTTCAAATATATTATGATTTATTAATGAAAATTGTTTTATGTTTGTTTGTCATTTGACCAGCCGTAGCCGTAATCTTAGCCGCAACCTTGCATTCAGCCGTAGCTGATAAAATTAATGTAACTACTATATATAATACTAATATATTACCATAAATATAATACAGCATGACCCATAAAAAAATATTTACAGCCAGTCCTTATTTCTTAATGTATCATAAACTTTTTACATGAAACGACTTTTTAGTTACTTTTTTTATGGGTCATGCTGTACTTCGTCAATTTTTTAATTTAAAAAAAAACTTTAGCTGTTCTTGGTTCTGAGTATTGTTCTGGATATTTTGACAGCCTCAAGAATTGGAATAATGGATTCTACTGTCCATCTGTTGAAGATAGCATCGGTAAGTCTAGCACTTTCATTACATAATATGTTTCTTATGAATTGACAGGTTTAAAGATACACAATATTTAAATAATACCACTTTTCTCAACTTAAACATTTAATACAACTTTTTAAACTTTTATTTTATGTTTATTGTAAGATGCAAAACGTAAGAAATGTATTTTATAACCGATTATCGAATGAATATTTTAAGAGCAAACCTTTGCTATCACAAGACAACCCAAAGTTCTTTCTTCAAATTTTCAAATATGACAAAATAGTCGGATCATCATGATAAAAATTTAAGTCTTAAATTTAATATTGCTTTCGGAAGGGATGTCCAGGGGTGTCCACACCTCTCTTAAAATTGGAATTTGTTATGCCTACTTTGCCCTTTATTTTACCCCCAAAATGTTTGAACCCCCTCTGGCAAAACCCTGTGCACGCATTGGTGTAGTTACTCTTTTTTATTCATTTTTTAAGTTAAACTTCATACAATGATTAATTTACATTTTAGTAACTTCATAAATGCATTTTATTACTATAATTATTGTAATCCAGTTCTTAATCCAGTTTCTTTTTCATTCATATTTTTATCGTACTAAAAAATATGGCCGAATAAATTTTTATTAGGATGAATCGACCTTTAATTTTTTAAAATCTTGAGACAATTAATTGATTGGTTTCAATAATTTTAATATCGACGCAACTCCTTATCACAGAACCATAAATTGATTTAACAATTAAGAATTAGATTTCGGATAGTGTAATCATTGTTTAATTTCTGAACTCAATGCTTTCATATGACTATAGCACAGACATTTTAGCTCATTGTATTTGAATTATATTTCCGACAAAATCACTCATATCACCACCAGTGTACCTATTATAACCCTTACCCATAATTGCAATAAAACGTATTTGGGTAAAAGGTTAGGTAAAGTTTCGAGGTTATTACGAACCATAATGGGTTAGAGAGTGCACATGGGGAATGGAAACTGTAGTTGAAAAATAATTTGGTGAATGAATAGCATGTTCAGTTCAACTACAGATAAAAGGAATTCTGTCAGTATTCCCATTTCAGAGAACCCTTTAAAGGTTGTGACAGGCATCCATGTGTGTGCTTCTCTTATCTCCCCTTTGCGACTGTCTGGTTTTATACTAGATTTATTAAATAAAGATGCATTGCATTAAAAATCATAAATTTAATAGTAATATTACAGCGATGTTAGGACACAAGTTTTATATGTGCGTTAGACGTCCAAGGTGGGAGTGATAACATCCCAACCCCAATTGAATTTTACCCCCAATGCACCATAAAAATTTTTACAGAGGTGGGTTTGGTATGTAGGTACTTTCTTATCAAAAGGCAGGAAAAAAATTCCTAACTCATCCATGTTATTATTAATCTATTAGAATAGGGAAACTTTGATAAATCAAATATATATAAATTATATATTTCACAATATATATAAATCATATATATTCCTATTCTGCAGATATTGGGTGGATTCTAATGTTAATAATTCCAAAGTATCACAGCAGAAGAAATTTTTTAAAATAAGGTTATCTTATTTTAAAGTTGTACTCGCTATTTTAAACAAATTATTTACAAGTTATTTTGTTTAAATTTTCTTTGATTTCTTTAATAGTTACTAAAAAAAGGATTTTGATTTGCTTTTATGTTTGTAGTTGTTTAAAGTATTATTGAGTACAACAAGGCATTTGACGGACTGTATTATTTTTTTCTAAACTGAACGGATTGCAATTTTTCTTCGTTTACTAATAAAAAGCACAAAATTATTATTTATAATATATTTGTAATATTAATCATGCTGGAATTGATATTACAAATATTCTGTAAATATTTGATCACATGGCAAAACAAAAAATTTCTCTCTCCCCATCAGGGTCGAAAAATAAAATATAACTTTTTGCCATGTGATCATTATATTGACAGAATAATTTGGAAACATATTCGCGTATGTGCAATATTACGAAAATGCTAAACATGATTCTGTCAAATTTTTAACGAAAATGAAATTCTGTATAAAATTCATACTTTAATTGATACATGAATAATACGATATTTTTTTATTTACCATATTCAACTTTCATCTTTTTTACATGATATATCAAAGCATAAACTCTACAAACCCCAACTTTAACCTTATATTTATTTATTTGATCAAAGTGAATTCAATATATACTAAAACATCTAAAGCATTATTTTCTTGGGGAAAAATAACAGGCTTTCTAAAATAAACCTTCCTTGTAAAATAAAATATAGTAGATATGCTATCAATTAGACATAAATTATAGTATTATCAACAAAAGAGGTGTGCTATTGGCCATAATGTTTACGTAAATATATGGAAGATTACAGTATGCCCTTATGTCAAAAGAATGTAGGTTTCACAATACAAAAGTAAAACTCGAACGTATAGATAATTAACATCTTTTGAAAAATTTGGACAAAAAACATCCAATTTTCTAGAGGGGTTCTGAAAGAAGTAAAGCGAAAACTAAAGGATATTTTCAAAATTTGATATAGGTATGATGTACATGCGTACATGTCTATGTGTATTTAGTTTTTATTTTCCTTATTAAAAGCGAGGCTTTTCTATAATTAGGGTCGGTCCGTTCGTCCGTCCGAGACAGGTATCTCTTTTTGTTAATTTATGCATGTTAGAATTGTCCTATCGATTGCAAACTTTGCATGGTGATTCCTGTAGTAGTTAAGTACAATTTAGAAAGCGTAGCAACTCTATAATCGTTACTAGAATGTCCGTATGTCCATTTTAAACATGTTGATTTTTTACCTTTTTAACAACTAATTTTTATGTGATCTAATTATCCGATTATTCTGATTTTTGGTATACTGATCCCTGGGACAACAAAGTACAATATTAGAAGTAAAGGAACTCTGTAATCAAGTCCTAAAATGTAAGTATGTCCATAAACATTATCCTGTATCAAGAAGTTTTTCAACAAATTTA
>LS054535.1:11939-24280 GCA_900241095.1 Acartia tonsa
ATTTAGAAAGCGTAGCAACTCTATAATCGTTACCAGAATGTCCGTACGTCCATTTTAAACATGTTGATTTTTTACTTGTTTAACAACTAATTTTTATGTGATCTAATTATCCGATTATTCTGATTTTTGGTATACTGATTCCTAGGACAACAAAGTACAATAGTATAAGCAACTATATAATAAAGTCCTAAAATGTAAGTATATCCATAAACATTATCCTGTATCAAGAAGTTTTTCAACAAATTTACTCACAATTTTGCTTTGTCTCTTATTCATTTAAATTCTGATTTTTCAGTTCTGACACTATACAAGTGTTAATGCTCGTTTGTCCAACTGTTTCAGGGCTTCGCTTTTATGGATGTTGTCATCCTTGTTTTTACATTACTAGATGTAATGTGTAAAAACGTAAATGTCAAAAATAACTCAGTAAAAAGTTTTAGAATATAATTTAAACACAAACTTTCAAAATGATCAAATAATTTCATTTTTAGTCCAGGTCTGTAGGTCAGTTGGTAATGCGTTAGGAACGTTTTTGTTTAATAGCTTTTTTTAAAAGTAAAAAGTTTTAAGAGTGTTGAGGAATTATTGGGATACAGAGACAAGTGAGAGGGTGAAAAGGGTTGCTAAAGGGAGGCATAAACTGATAACACCTCTCTTGTGAAACCTTTGGTTGTGTAGCCAAAAAATTATACAACTGTCAGTCAAATGCTCAAAAAAGCGCAAGTGCATGAAGAAAAAACATAGAGAAGCCTTTTACTAAGAGGTATCTAAATCTTCTCAAGTTCTTCTTACTTGTTTTTACCTAAAGTACTCAAATTATTTTTTTTTACTTAACCATTATAAATTTTTCAGATGTATTCTGTTGTGGAAGTCCAACTCATAAATATTGCTGCACTAAGAAGGATCAAGTTATTCAAGAAGAGGTTGAAAGGTAAATTGTAGAGTAGCTTCTTTATATTAAAGTTATTGTATTCCTTTAGGTTTCGGGATGTACGTACAATTCCAAAATTATTGAATAACTAAAATTTAAATTATAGTGTAGATTATCTAAAGTTAGATCATCGAAAATGTGAAATTGCAGTCCTAAAATATTACAGGTTATATTTCATAAATCTAATCCACTTTAGGAAAGGGGTTTGTATTTTTTCCAGTGACCCTTCCCCTTATCCCTGAATGTGAGTGAGTGAAGCAATGAGAGTTTAGAAATGAACAATAACATGCTTCAAAGCATTTACTAGATATACTGTCTATCTATTGCTATTATTAATTAAAATTATCTAAATTAATTGCCTATTAATTTAAATAATTTGTTCCCTATCTATGCAGGCTCAAGTATAGGATTTTACCGACAACCCCTTAGGACACCCTTCTCCTGAAAAGAAGTAAATATTTGTGTAAAGTGATCAATAAATGTTTAATAGGTTTCCTCGTATTCATTCGAATCCGGTGGATAGGAACCAGTTCTCATCCATACGAAAAAACTATGTCTAGCTTTCTACGAATATAAAAATGTACAATCATAAGATTAAAACCATTTTTTTAGCCCGTGCCTTCGGCACCTCGAGGCTAAAAAAACCGGTTTTAATCTAATAATTGTACATTCTATATCCGCGGAAAGCGGTTAATTATACGATGCGAGAAATAACTAATAAATACCTCTCAAAGAAATTTCTACGCTAATAAAATGTAAGTTTTGTGAGATGTCTGTCTGTCTACCCCCACCTTGTCAGATGTCTGTCTGTCTACCCCCACCTTGTCAGATGTGTGTCTGTCTACCCCCACCTTGTGAGATGTCTGTCTGTCTACCCCCACCTTGGGCACATCTCTTTATCAATATACTTTATATTTAAACTGCTTAGCTTAATATCTTTTTGTCTGCCTTACGAGAAATGACTTTCTTTCTTAGCTATCAATTTCCTATCTTTTCCTCCCAAATCATATACATACTTATATTTTTGTTGCTCTATCTTTCTTTATCATATGGAATTAGAAATGAAGAAAAATGAAAAAAGCCTAGATTTTACCATAGGCTATTTATACAAGTAGATAAATGAGATTTTTATTTAACAGATTACTAAGAGCATAATCTCTTAACTAAAAATCGTAGAATCGTTAGATATATAATTTTAGTAGTAACGCTTAATATCGTTGGTATTGTGACATGAATTTCACATATCAAAATTCAATAATATTTACTTTAAAAACTTATGTTAAGAGCTATTTATTTCATGATAAAACAGATGAAATTTATGTAGGCCAATACAATGATTTCTATTTCAACATAAAAATCTATGACGATGTTCATTTTTAACTGCTACTTATATCTAAGCATTTTTTTCTTTAATGCGCGCCTAAAAGGCCAACCTGAATAAATAAACCTGACGTTGACATAAAAAATGGAATTGCACCCTGGCAAGTCAATCCAAGATCTAAGAAACAAATGCACAACTACCAGGGAATAGGGATGGTCAATCTAAGAGTTTGGAGACAAATGCATGAGTGTCCAGGGACCTGGCATCTGCAATCTTGATTTTAATGACAAAGTCCAAAGAAAAGAAAATTATTATAATAATCATAATTTAAAAAAAAAACAGCACTACGGCTTGGATAATATTTTATTGCTTTTGTTATGTTTCTCCATAAAAATCAAGAACACCATCTAAACTCACTTTGCATTTTTATTTCCTTTTCTCTGAAATTTTGGTGCAATTCCTCATTGACTATATTTTCCCTTTGTTTGGACTATATTTTCCCAGATAATTTTAAGACAAACATATGTATTAAAACTACCAAATCCATCTGGTTTTCTGAGAAAAAAACCTATTTTTATTTAAAAATCCATAAATAATACTGAAATAGTTTTTATTGTTTTATATAATTCTAGTTAAAATAGACTGTCTGTCTGAGAAATTTGGTTGCTATTAAACAGGCATCTTTTCCAATTCAGAAAACTTTCTATAATTTAAATTTAAGAATATGGACGAAGCCACTAGTACATTATAATCAGAATGCATTGCATATAGCCGAATAATCTAATTTAATATGTGGCTTTGTATCTCGTCTATTCCATTTCCTACCTCACATTTTATACATAGTCTCAGTTTTATCCCGGGTAGGGATAAGTGTTTATTTTATAGAATAAACAAAGCTGGTTTAAGATTAATACCTATTTTCCAATCTAGTCAAAGGGTTAACAAGATCCTATTGTACAGACACACACATCTATTAAAACAGCCATGGAAACTTTACTTTTTTTCAAAAGTGGAAAATTCTTTTTACCCATTCTGATCTACTCATTCCTTTATTCCTGTCACTTGTATTTTTAATGCAAAATATAGAAAATTTTCCAGAATTGTACATTTTGTAGGGGATGTGTAAATTTGTTGTTAGGTGGTTAGATAGTTACACTGATAGAGAATAGATTTATAGGATTAGAGAGTGTGATTATACCTATCGGTTTCCAATATTGTTTAGACATGGGTACAATTTACATTTTAGCTTTCGACCCTATTTGTTTATCATTTCTAGTAAACATAGAGATATAGCTCTTTGATACTAATATTGTTTAGTCTTTGGTACAATTTACATTTTTGCTTTTGAACCTCTGTATTTATTATTTCTAGTAAATATAAAGATACCGACCGCTGATACCATTATTGATTAGACTTGGGTACAATTTACATTTTAGGTTTCTACCCTCTATAATTAGTATATCTCTTAAGTAAAAAGGTAAAGCTCTCCGATTCCAATATTGGTTAGACTTGGGTACAATTTATATTTTAACTTTCGATCCCCTATGTTTAGTATTTCTATTAAATATAAAGGTATAGCTCACGAATACCAATATTGTTTAGAATTGGGTACAATTTACATTTTAGCTTTGAACCCTCTATATTTAGTATATATATCAAGTAAAGAGGTGATGCTCTCTGATTCCAATATTGGTTAGACTTGGGTACAATTTACATTTTAGCTTTCAGCATATAAGTGTATCATACAAATTGTAACCTACTATAGTAAAGTATTTAAGTTTTTGTTAGCCTCTTAAAAACGAATTCTTTATTTTAGTTAAGTTTAACATTGGTTCTGTGATAGTTTGAAACTATTTACTTCCCCCTTTCCTCCTCTTCTAAATTCTAGTGACATAATAAATAATATAAATAAAACAATCCGCAATTAGACATTAAAAGGTAGAAACAAAAAGAAATGTGTTTTTGAGCTTGTAACTTGAATACTTTAGGCATTTTTGACAGGTTTATATTATAACAGCTTTGCTAATAATAAAAAGAAACTATTCAACAGAATAAAACTTATATAAAAGTTTTTTTTATTGAAATATCTGTCAGTGTAAAAATAAGGTCGCAATTTTGTAGATAATCCTCAATAAAGATCTGATGTCTGAGGAATATTGAATGCACTGCTGAAAATTCTAAGGGATGATTCAAAATTTGTCCTCTCAAAAAAGAGACCGACATAAATCATCATCACAGGCTGAGTTATCGCTTACTTTTTGGCATTGGCGGGTGCACATTCACTTTCTAAAAACAACCTGGAAAAGTTAAAAACTACACCTTCCTTCTAAATAAAAGAGTCCAAATGATCACTTAAATATTAATAGCCATTGATGTGATAACTTCTAAATCAATATATAAAACTACTAGGTTTATTTTTTTTTTTAAATCCTAAATGACAAAATGTAAGATTGTCTATTCTGCCTCAATGTCTCAAACATTTCCTTTCTGGTGTGTGCTGAGATTTTGCAATATATTTGGCAAAAGTATTTGGTGTGCCCGGAATAATGTATCTTAATCCAACCAAACCAAATCCAGGCATGGCTTTTGGAAATACAGGGTGTCCAACAACTTGACCTATATTATTTAAAAGGTCTGAATATTCGTGAAAGAAAGTTTTTTCAATGAATTTTGGAAAAGAATTCTCAGCAGGTTTTATGATATTGGAAATGAGGTTACGCATGTTCACTGCCATTAATTATTAGAGAATAAAATTGAAGATTTTAAAATCAACATCAAATTAAGTAATTTGGAACTTATTAATGTGTTAATTTGTTAAATTGTTCTCGTAAGAATTGATATCTTGTGATAAAATAAGTATAAAAAAACTACATTTCCTTAACAATATATAAATAAAAATGGTAAGATTTATTGACATCAATAAGGAGCACCCTGCCCATACCTTTTACATTACATATATTGGTTGAGCTTATAATAAATGATAAATTTCATCATATAGGCTACAATATGATATTTCTACAAATATATACCTTTCTACATTTATCCGCAGTCTTATGGTTTTGCAAACAGGGGATATGATGTCAGCCGCCTGTTAGCCTCAAAGAAGTCAACCATTACAATTATAAAAATCAGCTTAAAGTCTAAACCTGATCCAAATATAGCAATCATTCTTTTTTTTTAAAATAAACCATCCAGGTTTAAATTTCAGGCCTATTTTCGGCCTACGTGTTCTTCTTTTATGGATATTTTCACTCTTGTTTACTTAGTCAGAAATATTTCAAAATTATAATTGGCAGCAGAGGTTATCTCTAAAAAATAAGAGTAATGAGAAGTAAGGAAAAGAATGATAAAACAAAACATCTACTACTCAACTCAAAAGAAATATCTTAGCATATAAAATAAGTAATTTTCCAATAATATATTTTTTCCTTCCTGAAAATATAAAGTGAATATTATCCCAAATTGTGTAAATTATGGTATGTAGCTAACAGGCTTCTGTTTATAAACCAAGCTTAGCAAACTTTTTGCTAGAATATTTTCTTGATAATCCTTTGCAAAGACAGTTAGGGTTTCAAAGACCTATTGCAAATAAAGTTCTAAATATCCAAATAAATATTAAACGCTGTCTATCCTTAAATCTATTAAATGCAAAAATCTAATATTGGTAAATATTTCTTATGAACCTATTGTCAATGTTTACGCCCTATTTTCTTCTTTTAACTGGTATACAAAGCCCTTATCATGCAATAATCTTATAAGGTACAAGTTTTCACTTAATCTATTTTAACCTGAAAGAAATTTAAAAAGAAACATAATTTTCCAAAATAAGTCAATATAAGTAATAACGGGATTTTTTTAGAGATAGATAAACTGACAATACATTGCTTTACATTTAAACAATTTGTTATAGATTTATTCAAATCCTAGCTTAGCGAGTGAGAGCACCTTGAACAAAGATAATCTGCATACAACTTACAAAAGAGCCATATTCTCACAATTTTATAATATCTCATACATAAAGTTAAAACAAGGATGAATTGGCCAAAACACACAAACTTAGAATAATAGTAAATGAGGGGCCAGCAGGAGGGAGGTATCACACACCCTTGACTAAATTTGGGGGTTTGCGAGGTGATGAATTTAAATGTCAGCCAAACATAAAAGTTGTATCTATAATGCTGCTATGGTAAATGCATAGTATTAATACTTATAATAGGGGCAATGCCATAGCTTAAAAGAAGTGCATTTTATTACCATGCACAATTAGACAAATAATGTTGACCAATCAAAGGTTTGGTTTGGATTAGGAAACATACTCAGGGTTAGATTAGGGGAAGCTGAGCTTTATATAACATGCCTTTGTTGATAAAATCTGCAGAACTTGCTGTCAGATTTGGGTTAACTACAATTTTATGAGAGAAAAGCATGTAGGAATAATGAACTAAAAGTGTCATAGTCATAAAGGCAACAATTTTTATGGTAATGCAATGCAAATTCTATTAAAATATTCTCATATTTTTAATACAGGAAAAACAGATCATTCTCGAGATAAATTCTACTCAAGAGTCAACGCCCCCTCTCAAAAAAGCATGAAAGTCTTTTTATTCAAATTTGAAACAAATTTTGTTTAATTTAGTTTAAAAATTGATTGATTAACAGTAATATTTTATATTTAAATAATAAATATGTATACTTTTCTTCTATACTTCTAAATAAAAAAGCTTTAAAAGATAAGTATAATCCTGAATTTAAATTATTAAAAGTGGTAAAGAAAATACTTGTGGAGAATACGTGGAGATGAAAAACAATGCAGTTAAGCAAAGCGTGAATTTCATTAGGGAATAAGAGGTATTAAACAAACAGAAAATAGGAGTTTTAATAATATTAAACTTTACCCTCAGAAACCTTATAAAATATTAATCCTATTCAGAAACAGTTGAAAATATCTCTAAAAAACACAACCTGATAATCAAAATGATTTTGCAAGTTAATCGTCCACATACCCAACCAGCATAGTTTCAATCAAGGATTTATTTGTGTAATGCTTTTAATGCAAGTTTAGGTTTGGTTAGTTTTAGAAAAGTCAAGCAAGACTAAAGCTTCACAGAAAGGTTATTTAAACTGTGCAAAAGTAAGGACTATTTTAAAAACCGACTTAAAGTTAGATTTTTTCAGCCTAACTTAGGCAATTTTTAATACTTGAATATATAATTCATATTAGATTCGTTTAAATTTCATCTCTTGAAGACACGAATGAAGCAATATTGATACTATTCTAATAATCGTGCAGTAACCCTATCCCCTTTATTGTTGATTTTATTCTGTATGCGAAGTTGTAGTAGAAAAATTCTAAATTTTTCTTTCTGTAGTATTTGCAAACTCAAATGTTTTGTATTATGGTTGTCCCTTGCAAAATTTACTAAAATAAAAGATCGGGTAGCTAA
Organism: Acartia tonsa; assembly: GCA_900241095.1. Taxonomy (NCBI): domain Eukaryota; kingdom Metazoa; phylum Arthropoda; class Copepoda; order Calanoida; family Acartiidae; genus Acartia; species Acartia tonsa. Next base: position 19,636 of record LS054535.1, read on the forward strand.
TCATGATTAGCCAGAATTAAAAATTATGTACTTTGTATAAATCTTCAGTAATAAATAGCATTGTTAAATGTTCAAAGTTGTAGAAACTTTTCATGTTCATAGCAACAATTCCTTTGAAATAACATTTATTTACCTTTCTTCACAATAATTAATTGTAAATTTGGAAAGGGGGGGGGGGTTGCTATAAAAGCCTATGACTCAGTGGTTATGGAGATCTTAACTGACAAACAAATTAAAAACTTTACTGCTTAATATAAAAATACGGATTATACAATTTGTTTAAATTCAGTGTGACGATTTTGATTGGAGTGGTTGTGGGAGCGTCTACCGCACTTCTGCTGCTGACTATTGTGGGGTGTGTCTGCTGCTCTTGGTGCCCCCTGTACACTAAGAAACCTCATCACAAAAACAGAGGTAACAAGTTTTTTAAGAAGAAAAATATCCACGAAAGGAAACACTAACCTACACCGCGGGATACGACAATGACCGATAAATTAAACTGCATCCCCAATGATGATACACAAAATTACCCCATCTGCTGATAAGAATTAATGTTTGAAACGTTTGAACACTCCAATTATTGAGAACTAATCAAAATCCATTAAAGTTGTCTACTACTATTGTAATTAACAGCCGAATGTCCACTCCCTCCCAGAGTAGTTACACTATTTAAAGTCACATGGCGTTTTTGTTTAATTTTTCCAAAGTCAATTGTTGATATTTTTATTGTTATTTCAAAAGTAGTGAGAAGACAAATGAGTTTGAAATAGGTGAACTAAATAAACAAACATAAATATATAATCCACGCAATAAAACAACGTAATATATTTTACTTGAAATAGATAGAGAGATTATTTATAAAAAACAAATCATCTCAAAAAAAATTTTAATCAAGGAATTAGTTAATTCTTGTTCAAATTTGCTCAATTTATGACATAAATTGTAAATAAGTTTAATTTTTACTTTGTCTAATCATTTTTCAAAACAGAAAGTATTATTAATTATTATAACTGAAAATTATTTTAGGTTTACAAATTAGGTAAATTGTTATTGTAAAGTAATTTAATTGTCAAAAGCAACGCCATGCAGAGTTATTTATTATTACAACATAATTGTTATAAAAGAAGCTTTTTATACACAATATACGTACAACATATTATTGGCGTATATGAGTTTTGTTAGGACGAATAGCTTTTTAAAGGATATTTTTACTAACAGTTACATGTTTTATGATGCAAAGTTTATAATCGAAACGACGATTCTAACATTTTAAATTACCAAGCAGAGCTATCCGTCGTTACGGGCAAACGTACGGAAGAAATAACTGACTATTATTGTAGAAAGAAAGGCGTTTAAAAAGTAATTAAAGATTTTAGAAAAATTAATATAATCAGCAGCTTCCCTGAAAGGGTGTATATAAGTAAGAGTATTTTGGGGTGAGGATGTATGTGTGTGTGTGTGTGTGTGTGTGTTAGTGTGCGTGCCTTCACCATGGGAGTGTGTGTGTGGTTCTTTTTCATGCACTTTTTTGCAGCAAACTTTTTAAACAAATTAAAAGTTGGCTTTGCAAAATTTAAAGTATACCATTTATAATTTGTCCCTCTACACGCTGTTTCTCAATCTAATTAAGACATTTTACGAGTGAACAAAGACAAAAAAATCACTTTAAATTGTTTTTTTTTCTTCGTTAAAGATATATTCAAAAGTATTTTAGATGCATTTTGCTTCTTACATTATACTTACATTTTTGGACTTTATTATACAGATTCTTCTATTTTACCAATCTAGGAAACGATATATCAAAAAAGTAATAAAGATGTTAATTGACAATTCTAAATTAAGTTTTTTTTATTGTCTTGATATAATAAATAAAGAGCGTATCTAAATTACTGCTAACCCTTTTTCTTTCTATTTCTGTCTTCTGTCAGATTTTTTTCTGTCCTGGACCTATTTATAAACTTCCATACACTTAGATAAATTATGTGAAACCGGTCACCAAGGGATACTTACAAATTAGGTTTTTTCTTGTGATGATTTACTTGTTTAAAACTAAGGGCATGATAAGTTAAGCAATTGCTAGAATCAAATAGTTTTTATATATTTTGTCCCAATTTATTCCTTTAAACACGTAGTAAATTACGTAAAAGATAAATTTATTAATCAAAATGATATCATAAACACTTGGAACAAAATGTGCAAGATATTAAATCGAAATATTAGCAAACATTTTTACTTTATTAGCTTACTAGAGGCTACGCCCCTAGAGGCATTTAGCGGCAATTTAAAAATTCCCTTCTCTGGACCTATATGAGCTACTATAATGGAGAATCATTTGTGTAAGGACAATGAGTTGCGCTCATAGCATCTAGGGACTCAATATCCTAAGAGGGGAGGGGACTGTCAGAAAATTGCATCCTTACTCTTTAATTTTTTTAAAAAATATAAAACCATTCCATGATCTATTTGAAGCTTTTTTAAATTAGGGACCTTAATCGGTTTAGACAAACAAAATCACTAAACGTCCACAAATGCAACTGTCTCTGTCATATTGACAATCCCTAATTTAAAATTACTTTGCTTTTGACATAACTCTTTAAAATCATAATTTATTTTAAATCGATGACAGATTTTATTAATAAAATGAATTCAATTATAGTCCGTGAATACATTTTTGCTCTAAAATTTTATTGCACATATTTTTTCTTTTGCTCATAATTCAAAATATTTTTGCAGTTTAAATCTAAAGATTCTATTTTTACAAGTTAAGTTTTCAAGTTCTGAAGAGAATAACTATAAGCTAGAAATATTGGGAAATTTAGTTAAGAACCTAAAATTTGCAGCGGTTTCTTAAAATTCGCAACTACTCGTATTAATGTGCTAATAAGTCTCGCCGTGTTTCATATTTACTAATAAGCAGTAAGCCGCTAAATTCTCAATTAAACACTATGTACTATATTATTATACTAGCGGCTTGGCCCCTAGCCTCTAGGGGCTTGGGCCCCATGAGGTTTGATTAAACCAAATTTTTGTCTTTTAGATTTAACATAAGAATGTAAAAAAATTATTTTTGGGAAGGGAATTTTTTTTTTGGGTGGGGGGAGGCCCGAGGGGAGGTAGTCCACCCTACTATTTTAATTTTAGTTTTAAAAAGAAAATTTTTTTTTGTTTTTTTTTGGGGGGGGGTATTTTTCATTTCTTAGGGAAGTTGGGGTGTCCCACCCCTCAAGAAAATAGTTATATACCTTCCCGGGACCTATGAGTAGAACCCGATCGGTTCAGCGGTTAGCGAGATCCTTCGCTACAAACAAACAGACAGACAAACAAACAGACAGACATCGTTCTACTTTGTATTATAGATTATAGTAACAAAGATTTAACAACACATTTATTTTTTTAATTTGGTCGTACGGCATACTAAAATGCAGGGATCTAAAGAGATAAGACAATCTTGATTTGTACAATTAGAATATAAAATAATAAGAAGAACAATGTTTATTTGTCCGTCGTTCGTTAGTCAGTATGAAGCTTAAGATCTTCATAACAATTGGGCTCTACTTTTAAGAGAATATAGATAACACCCTGCGGTGGTTTTAAACTATTTCTTGTGGGATGCGACACCCCCACACACACACAAAAATTAGACCCATTTTATTTATTCAAAAAAAACTATTGGTATCATGTGCTGCAACTTTCCTTGATTTCTCCTCTCTTGAGGCGAAACCCATAAAGGGTAGGGAGAAGCCACAATTTAATGATAAACTACCAAGATTTTAACCCGCCATCAAATGTCCCCTCTCTCTTTGTTAAAATGTGACACCTGTCATATTAGATGAGACAGTGGGCCACAAGACGAGCAGAATTGAGTCAGACCTGGGCAGATACAGAGATACTCACACAGAACAACTCAGATCCCTCAGTAAGTTTCAGAATAACTCAGATCACATTACACAAATATCATGGATAAGTTGTCTTGGAAGGGTTATATCATCTGAAGAAAAACTATTTTATCTCCAACTTTTTCTTAAGTTTGATTTTTTACAAATAACTCAATTTGTCTCCCTAAGGAATAATTATAACAAGTTTGGTGGATATGTTTTTCTTTGGATAAAATATTCCCCCCCTAGGATTATCCGTTTTGATTTTATAAATTTTATTTATTGTCTTGTGATTTAAGTTATCTTTTTTCTTCTTATTTTTCTTCTATTTTCAAATGAAGATTATTGAAATTGTTTTTATCACGATTAAACATAAATATAAAACAAAATTATAAAAACAATTTCAGAAATCTATATAAAACTTATTAGTATCTTCAAAATGAATGTTTTCTTCAAATTCTTTGTTTGGTTTTTAATTAGAAATTTTTCATATTCTAAAGAAAAAAAATAGATTTAGTAAATAAAAAAGAAAATCTTGGATTTAAAATTAGATGATCTAATGTTTATTTTAGAAAAAAAATTAATCCTTAGATAGATTTTTTTCTATTTTAAACAATAACATCTAAAAAACACATGAACACTAAAACAGCAAGATAATATTAATTATTTAAAGCTTAGCAGGGGATAAATTACAAAAGTCACACCTCACAGCTCTTGTTAAGTTGGTTATGGTTATTGTTTTGTCAATTTGACACATAAGGTTTGTATGT
>LS054535.1:24380-34939 GCA_900241095.1 Acartia tonsa
TCTATCTATCTATCTATCTATCTATCTATCTATCTATCTATCTATCTATCTATCTATCTATCTATCTATCTAACTGTTTAATTAAATTAACTTTATTGATGACATAATGTACCCTAACTACCATAATTTAGGATAATCACAACTCACCTTAACAAATATGTATACAAACTAGCGGCTACGCCCCCTAGAGATCTCTAGGGGCACTTGAGGAGGGTAGTGTTGAATTAAATTAACTTTATTGATGACATAATGTACCTCAACTACAATAATTTAGGATAATCACAACGCCATTTAACAAATATGTACACAAATCCAATTATATGTCAGTTGCTAGTTGTCGTAGAGCTGATAAAATCTGAGTTTTGTAAAACCCAAAGCTGTTTAGTATTCTACTATTGGCTGTTTTAAACAGTATATCTCTAGGTTTAGAGTTTAAACTAGCGGCTTCGCCCCTAGCCTCAAGGGGCTTTGCCCCAAGAGTTTTTTCAAACTAGTTTTTCGTGTTTTAGATTTTAAAGAAAAAAGCTCCTTTACATGGTAGCTTCTCATAGGTCCCAGGAAGGTTTATAACTATTTTTTGGGGGGGGGTGATTTTTTTTATTTTTTGGGGGGGTTAGGGGTGTCCCACCCCCCAAGAAAATAGTTATAAACCTTCCTGGGACCTATGAGAAGCTACCATGTAAAGGAGAACCCGATCGGTTCAGCGGTTATTGAGATCCTTCGGTACAAACAAACAGATATGTACAGTGTGTACTATGTTATTATATTTGTAGATGGTCCTCACTCAGTGTACAAATATGTACATTATGTACTATTATTATATTTGTAGGTGGTCCTCACTCAGTGTACAAATATGTACAGTATATACTATATTATTTTATTTGTAGGTGGACCTCACTCAGTTTATCGTCTAGAACCAGGAGGTAGTGAACACAGTGCTGTCACAAATATGTACAGTATGAGCACACCAGCATCAAGGCAATACATAAATAAAATCATAATTATCATAAACGCTTTATTTTAATTTTTCGCCAGTTTTTTTATTAGTTTGTCTTAAAACAAAACAGTAATATTTTTTTCATTTCAAAAAGCATCTGTTTTCATGAAAACCAATCTTGTTGTACATTAGAGCTAGAAAAAAGACATACTAGAACACATAACAGCAGAATATTAGGAAATATAAAATAAATGAGAGAAATGAGAATCTAAACTTGATTGTAAGGCCAAGGAAAATGCAAATAAATAACTAGAGAAGAAGAAAATGGACATACCCAATCACAGAGAAAAACTGCCTCAAAAGACAAAAGTCAACAGATACCTTTTTAGTTCATCTTCCGATAAAATCCCCCAAAATAATTCTTATTGATGTATTATATTCCATAGAGCGACCACGCCCCTGCCACAACACATGATTCACGCAGAAGCTCCGCCCGGCACAGCATCAAGGAATGGACGGTCAACTTTTAAAGAAAATTTCCATTTCTACAAGCAACACGTTTCCTTAACTTTTTGTTTAAAAAGTAGAAAGAGAATCAATGATTTTTATTTATTAATCCCTTTTTATAAATTAAAAGTTGATATCCATATTTTAGGGATACATTACATTTGGTGAACAGCGGTATGTCACACAGCTACACCCTTCCACACAGTATGTCTCACCACCATAGTAAGTATAAAGTAGCTACTCTATAACTAGATATCTTGTATGGACATACTATCCTGGTATGTCACACAGCTACACCCTTCCACACAGTATGTCTCACCACCATAGTAAGTATAAAGTAGCTACTCTATAACTAGATATCTTGTATGGACATACTATCCTTGGTAAGTCACACAGTTACACCCTTCCACACAGCAAATATCACAGATGCTACACGACTAAAATATCAGTAGTTAGGGTAAAAACTGCTATACCTGAAGCATATTACTTTGTAGGACACAAAGCTTTATTAGTCATTTTCTCTTAAAATCGGAAAGTATCATACTTGTTGAAAATAGATTAAAATAAAATGTTTATAAATCCTTTCTCTAGGCTTGCGGGGCGGCTCAGCTGGAAACAGTCGGCGTGAGATGGTTGAACGAAGATACGGGACACTCGGGCGCCAGCCAAAGGAGCAGCCACCGCCATACCACATACTTCCCAGGAGTTCTTACCTTCTCATTCCACAAGACACCCCTGACATACTCAGGTAGGCTCTGTTCCTAATAGCGTAGCTAATATAATTCTATTTTAATTGTTGTTCAGTTGTTGTTGGTTTTATGGTTGGTGAGTTACAATCATAACAATAACCATGAAAACGTGCAAAAATCCATTTGCATAAAAAATATCAGCAGCATAATGTTAAGATACTCCTTGCAGTCATTCTCACAGTGTATTCAGGATCCCATATCGTATCATTAAAAGTTTAATATAAGCATCTATGGATTGTATGTATCTTTACATGAAACCATTTGTAATGCAAAATAAACATTTTTAAATACTTGTGAGTTGGTAGTTAAAAATCATAATAATTTAGCATTGTTATGAATTATTAACAAATTATTTAGTTACTAAAGGAGAGTAGAAAAAAACGAATATAGAGATGGGGCCAATTTTTCTGAGAAAAAAATGCTTATTAAATATTATTAAAAGTTGCACGATTACAAAATCGTACTGTAAGTTAATGAAGACACTATTAAAAAAAACAATTAAAGCATTAAAAACAAATTAAAACAAGGGTACTTATTTCATATGTTAACAAATTAACAAAGAACGTAATAACATTTTTTTTTCAATTTTGATCATAAGCAAAAAGAAATTCATTTTAGTATGCTTTTTGAAGTCTTATAAGATCAGGGAGGGATGGGACATTGAACTGTCAATTAAATGGGTACCAAAAGTTATATAAACAGTTTATCTTATTCGTTGGCTTAAAAACTTTGGGTACTTACTACTTTTATTGCATTTTGATTAGTTTGTTTCAAAGTAGTAGAGTCCAATCCTTTCAACCTATAATTTTATATAAATTAAAGTTAATTTTGTTTATTATCATTGGAGATCAATTTATTTCCATTGTCTTTACATCCCTTTACATCCCTTACAAGATGTGCAAAAAAAATTCAAAACGTTTGAAAAAGTGGTCTAATTTTTTTGGATTTCTAATAGACGGTCGTCCATACGAATATAACACATTTAAACATGGAGTAGCTTTGCTAATAATTTTATAATTTGCAACATGTTTGAGACAGAAATCAAAATATTTATGTGTACGTTTAAATATCTTTTTAATATTAACAAATGTATTTAATGACATTTTATTATCAAAAATTTGCTCTGCCAAATATTAGCTCAGCCTCTATATAATTTTAATAATGGCAGTTCTATTAGCAAAAATAAACTAAGAAAAAATATCTTTTTTTATAACTTGTTTTTGTACTTTTTAGCGTTTTTGGGCGTTAACTTACTGGGCTTTTCAATCTTATTACAAACGTTAATTTTAGTGCTATTTTATGACAGCCAATACACAATTTAGTTTGTTTAACATCTAGTATTAGTATGACTAAATAAAATAATAACTTGGACGTCAGTATGTAAACTAATATTTGTATTCTTGTTCTATAATTTTATAGATTTATGTGTTTAATATTTGCTACTCATTGTCTAACAATATTTTTATCACCACCTCGTTTTTAATAAGAGGCGTGCAGAAGGGAGCTGGATAAGCCTCCTTAGGGGTCCACCCCCTTACACCAAAGTCAAAGGTCACTATTCCTTTAAAATCAATGAAGAAGTAAAAAATTGCGCGCTTCGAGCACACATTTCCTTATTAATTTGTACAGGATTTAACATTCATCTTTATGTCTGTCTGAATAAACCAATATGATGCAAGTACATCATAATGATGTTTAGGATATGTATTTAATTTTTCGTGTATATTGCCCTATCTAAAAGACATGTTTTTATTAATTAACTTAACAACACCCTAAGACACACACCACAATCAACATAAATTGAGCAGGGAGTCAAAAGTTCATACACTCGTTTTGTGTATAGATATGACGGACCAATACTTGTATAAGTATAGAGCTGTTCAAACAATTTATCAATCTAGTCCAAATCCTTGAAATATCTCACTTTTTAGATATAAAAGCACTTCAATTTCTAGGATTAGTTTAAAATTTTATAGAATTGATAATATCTCACAACTTTGATCTTTTATTTCTTCTTTAAATCAAACTATTCTTCTCTTAAACAATGATTACAACTTACAAAGTTAGGACAGCAAGAACCTCGTAAAAGTGTCGAACTATGACGTCAGAAAAAAATAACAATTAACCAATGAGAAGCCAGTATTCACTGTAATTGACCAATGGTAAAATATATAGCGGGCTCTCATTGGTTAATTGTTAATTTTTTCTTACGTCATAGTCAGACACTTTTACTGGGTTCGGACAGCAACAACCCGAGATCGTTGCTTAACACGAAGCGCTTCCGCTCGTCACCGGGAAGGTGATAGGTTGGAATCTCGGACCGACGTCGCGTCTTAATAACAGACGTTAAAATGGTACCTACTGCTGCTATGTAATATGTGCGACATAAATAGTAGGCTTAGGGGTAATGCCTTGGCCCAAAAACAGGCGCAACTCATTTCATGCACAGTTAGGACTTCTCAGACAAAGGTCGTGCAATCAAGGGGTTGGTTGTCTGATGAATGTTAAACTTAATCAAATATCCTTTGGTGTTAGAGTATCGCATCCCATTACACGCGGTTGATGCTCTGGATTCCCCAGATGATCACTTAAATCGAAGGAGAATCCCACCCTTACAAGGTATTGGTAATGATAGGACAGCAACAAAAAGTATTCTTTGAATAATATATCATTTCCATATTTATATTGTGGCTTTTAACTAAACTTACATAGGTTAGTTTAGATTTCTTACAAAAGAACAGGTTAAAGTAATCTTTAATATTATTTACATACTCAAAAATGTTTTTGATTCGTAGATAAGGCTTAAAATTTTCGTGTATTTCAGTAAGGAATAAAATAAAAGTGGACAACAAAAAAGATTTATAGAGAAGCTTCGGTACTAAAGAATGCAAGGATAAAGTAGGTAGACCTTTACTGATTTTAGCAAGATAAGAAAATTGTTAGGAACATGTATAAAGGATGCTCTTAGAGTATAGCTTGTTGAGTTGTTAGTAGTCTTTCATTTTTTCTACAGTTACATGCCAGGGTTGGCAGCCGCGCTTTAAGGTGCGCGTATGCAGCAAAGGTGGCCTTGGGTGGGGGTGGCGTAGCTCAAAGTAAAATTTGGTGGCTGCTGCTGAGGCTGGCCCATTCTTCCTTCTAGCCGCCCAACTTTCTCTGTTGCTGCTGCGACTGCAGATTTATCTAAGTTGCATGGGTGTAGCGGCTGCTATCATATTTTCCTTTCCCCCTCTGTATATCATATTTTATATCAAGTTTTGGCAAATGACTAATATAGCAATAATATTAATTTTTAAATCAGCAATGAAATACAGGGTTCTTATGGATATACATAGTCATACTTTTGTCGAATTTATTAAAACGGAAAAATGTTAAGTTATGTAGAATCCATTTGAAATTAATATTGCAATCATGATGATACTAAATTACTCTTCCTTGTAATTTCTTTAAATTTCTTTGTTAAACTTTTTGCCAAAAAAATGTACTCACAAATGTATTTATTAAAAACTTAATTGTTATTTCTGCAATTTATAAGAACCATTATTTCCACAAGTAACACAGTTTATATGTATACAAAACATAAATCAATGTATATAAACATAACTTCTTACCTTTTGGACTTAATCGTTATTGTTTTTAGAATTAATACTTAGCTTAGAAGGAAAAGAAAACAAAATAATAAATAAGTTGATCATTAAAAAGCCAAAAAGACCAATTAATAAAATCAATCATAGTAAAGTTGATAATTAGAAGAATAATTTATATAATTTGGGTTTGTAAATTAATCCTTTTATGAATATGAGGGCAGGATTCCTGGAAATATTTTCAATATTTGTAAAGGTGCCTAGTAACAAAAATATTTATAAATCTTTCATAGAATATATTATTGGTTTACTAATAAATCAATTGCTAAAATTATATTTTAATACGACCAAGCTAATATTGCTTGATTAACTTCTACAAGAGACAAAATTAATTGAAAATGATTGCTAAAATCGAAATATACCTTCATGTCTTAGAATAATGTATTTTTTTTTTAAAAGGTTGAAAAACAAAGATATTCTATGAAAGAATGTTAATTCTTTCTTAACCGTGGTAACCTATTAATAGTTGCAACTTCTCAACAATGATCTGCAATCAATTGGTTAAACACATTTTACTTGCTTTAAAACTTTTGTAGATAAATCTAAGCATCCATTAGTCTACTAATCAAACAAAACTTTAGAAGAATCCTAAAATAAATTCAATAACAATGCAGTAGTAGAATTACTAAAGCATGAATGTATCTGTAATATTATTCTAGTTTAAAATCAAAGGAACCCGCGTTTTAATTATTTGAAGTCAGACAGTGTAGTTGAATGTATGAACCAAGTAAAACTAATTTTCATAATTACATCAATTAAACTAATTAAAATTACCAAATTACACACAATATATTTTCATTGGATCAAGTAAAATAAAGTTTGAACCATAGATGAGGTGTAAGGTATCTAATACTGTACTGGAACAGAACAGGAATGTACTAGCCGTTAGAATGCTAACTGCCTCCTACTTCCTTTTTTGGAGTAATCTCTATAAAAACTCAGTGAAACGATCGCCCCCTTCCCCCCTGAAATTAGACTTTAATAAGCTTTTTCTTAAACTTTAAAACTACACATTAATACATTCTACCTTCCTTAACCAGACCTAACATTAATTAAAAATTACTAACTTTTTTTCTAAAATTGTATATAGTATCAATTTCAACTTTTTCTTCATCTTTGTCACTTTAAAACTTAATTTGAAATTCATTTTTTAACTTTTAAATGTAAGTTAGGAATTCAATTTAATTTTATTTTACATTTTAAATAGATTTACTACCGTTTAAACATATTATAATAACTTTAAATCTAGATATAAAAAATTTAAAATAATACTAAACATTTACTAAAATTTAAAAGGTTTCAGTTTAATAGTTTTTCGCTTGTTTGAAGTCAAGTTAAGTTAGGTTATATTGGATAGTGGTTAGCCCTGCAGGTCAAAAAAAATATTCAACCCACTTTATTTTCCATTCATTTATAAAATAAGGAGAGGGGGAGGGAGGTATCAATGCTCAACAGAAAATTTTTGCTTTGGAATTTGTGATGTTTTTTATTATATAAATTTGATAATTATATTTTTTAGAATAGTAAACAAATAATATTATATTCTTTTTCAGTGGTGGACCTCTAGAGAAGGTTGGAGTGACTTTCCAGGGTCTTGATGATGACGATAAGCTTCTGAAGGATCATTCAGATCAGGCAAGGGTAAAGGAATGTTGCAATTTAAACGTCTGAAGTATTTTAAAATATACCAAAAAAGGCTTAATTAACTAATTTTTCTAGGTTTCATAATGTAAAAAGCATTTTATAAATCTTAAATCAGATGTAATTAGGAATTGAGAATATTTTCTGTTTGAGTTTCATGATGATTATATATTCTCTTTATATTTAAAACCCCCACAGCCTGTTGTTTGCAGGCTTTTAATACTAAATAACCCACAATTTATTTTACAATTCAATCCGATTGATAGCTATAGCTGTATAGCTGAGGTTCTATCATACGAAATAAAACAAAACTTTGATTTTAAATGAAATTATTTCTATATTTATATTTTACTGAGTTGTTCACACCTTTACCCTTGAATGTTTGTCAGGGAAGCGTGCATGCTCTGCACCAGCAACAAGATGAGGAAGAGGAAGATTTATATCATTCTACTAAATTCTAAACAAATACTAATGCTTTGTCAGGCGAGTGACACAGGTCATTTAAGCAAAGCCAATGTCTTTCTTTGCTTATAAACAGATAAAAATTCATTATACAAAGCTCTTGCAATAAAATAGAGTTTCCGTAATGAACTTTTCTGAACCACTTATATGTAAAAGTGTAACATGCCATTTTTAAACCAGGACTTTACACACAAAATCTTCTTTTCAAGAAATTGCTTAATTAAACTTAGTGAAAATGACAAGTTTCCAATGAAGTTGACAATTGAGTTCTTACTTGCAAACAAAAGTTTTGATAAACTAAATTGAAAGTGAATCTCTGAGTGTACAGGTCTGTAATAGGCCTACAGATTTCCAGGTGACCATGTGCCCTGCCAGGTGTCAAGGACAGTCGCCATTCACATGGATATGTTGTCTGGATAATAATTAATATGAATGGACAAAAAAAAGATTTGGGTTTGAAATTAAACATAAAGTTTTTCTTTCAAAATCTTTTCTTTAAAATATCATATTTTATCTGTTTTACTGATAATTTTCTCGAATACATATTATTGTCATGTGAAAACGAGTTAATTAATTAAACTGCAATTTTAACATTCTTTGTGTTAATTTTATACACATTCAAGTTGAAAAATTTCAAACTACTGTACCGTTGTTTACTTAATTAAGTTTTACGTTTTTAAAACGCAAGAAAGATTAAATAGAAAATTTATCTGTTTGAAATATAAAAAAAAATTCATAAAATAAATAGTACAAACAAAGTAAATTTTTACTAACAATGAAAATACCGTTCTTCATGTGTTATATTTAATAGATATTTAAATTGAAAATAAATCAAGCACTTTGTTTAAATCCAAATTACTTTAATTAGTTAGTTTTTTTGTATGGCTGTATAATGTTTGTATATTTCTAGAAATAATTTCGAAAAAAAATTTGCTCTTTTGATTATTGTCTGTATGAGTGTATGGCTATAATTATTTATTCTAGACAAATCTGTTTTGATAAAGTATTCTAAAAAACAAATAATACCACTTGAGATTTAAATTTAGTATTTTACTCTAATAAAAATATCATTTCTAGTGGAAGATTTTTTGTTGATAACAATAACAGTATAAATATTATTCACTTAAATGCAGGGAACTGGTAAGTCAAACGTTTTTAGATATATAAAGTCTTATTTGAGTGACGAAAATGTTCGTTTTAAGAAACAATTCTAATTTAAGTAACATGATTTATTTGTATTTTAGAATAACTTTCCTGTAAATGATTTAAACCCAGAGGAATATTTTTCCGCAGAAGAAAACTGTTTTGCCTTCAAAGATTAACAAAAAAATATAATTTTTTGACAGGTAGAAAAGTTGAAAGCCAAATAGTTTTCGAGAAATAAAATATCCCTTTTAATATAATGATAATAAACAAGGCTATTCTTTTTATAATTTTGTGTAATTAAAACTTGTTACAGAAAAGATCATGAAAAACAAAATAATTTCTTAACAAATATTGTATAGCGGGTTAACTTAATATAAATGCCAAAATTAAACTTTTTATCTAATAAACAAGGATATAAGGAAAGGAAAATGGAAGATATTTTAGGTTTTAAACAATTATCTCTCATTCACCTTCCATGTATTTCTTAAAATTTTGTAACTGTTGTATTTGATTGTGATTGGAAGAATCTTTCTCTTATCATTTTGTATAGTTTTAGTAACATAGCTACTCTATAACTTAATAAATTTGTGTGTGCTATAGTAGATATATTTTCTTTTGACTTGATTATTCCTTTCGAGGAAATTTTGGACTTAATATAAACTTATGAAACAATAGGTTGAAACGAATTATAATGTCAAATATTAGTAGTTTTTACAAACGAATAAAAGAGCAATTTTTAAATGATATTTTTATCAAATATAAAGATTTTTTTTAATGAATAAGGGCTGCGCTTAAATAAAGTTAAAACTTAGGGTACAATCCATTTAGGTAAAGCATTCGTCATATTAGGATTATACCAAATAAAATATTGAGTTACATTTTTTTGTGGTGATTGGAATTAATTGTTATGTTGTTTTAATACAATTTTCATTCTATGAATAAACTTTTTAATATCCAATATATTGTTTGTTATTGTTGTTTACCATTATCATAAACTTAGAAAAAAGTGTGAGATGCATGAATAAATTAAGTATGTAGTAAGGTTTTTTGTTTGTCCGTCTTATACCTCGCTAATCAATTCAGGAGAGCTTCAAATAGCCGTCAGGATGGTTTTATGCTAACTTATTATTAATGTTTGGAATGGTATAAGGCTGTTTGGGGTCGACCTCTCCCTTCTATTGCAGATGTTAGGGGCGAAGCAAGTTGACAAAATTATTTAACCAATAGGATTTTATAAATTAAAGTTAGAATTATATGCTTTAAAAAGTTAGTTTTTAGTTTTTCTCTTTTTCAGATAAGTTGCTTTTACTTATCTTTTCAAAAGAAAATAAGAATGCCAATTTTTAAAAGCGAAGCTTTTCTATAATTAGGGTCGGACCGTCCGTCCGTCCGACCGAGATAGTTAGCTTTTATTCGTTAATTTAGGCATGTTAGAATTGTCCTATCGATTTCAAACTTTGTATGGTGATTCCT
>LS054541.1:4010-18628 GCA_900241095.1 Acartia tonsa
ACAATCATAAGATTAAAACCAGTTTTTTTAGCCGGTGCCTCCGGCACCTCGGGGCTAAAAAAACTAGTTTTAATCTTTTAATTGTACATTCTATATCCGCGGAAAGCCGTTTATAATACGATACGAGAAATAACTATTCCAAAAGGGGTAATTTTGTATAGCATAATTGAGAAGCACAAAAAAATTTTCGTCAATTCTCCAATCTCTGAGAGTTTAGCCAGATGTCCATTTTCAAGAAATGATTGAGTTGCTAATCCTTTTTACTTTGGGGGGGAGGTTGATTTTCTTATCAAACATTCCCTGAAAATAGCATAGAACCATCGATAACCAGAAGGAATAGGGACTGAGGGAACACTGGGCTGATTATTGCAATAGTCCCCAAAGTTTTATAAAAATGTTTGCTTATTAGTTCGCTTTACATTTTTGGGGGACTTTTATTAAATTTTGATTGGTTGATTCATTAATTTAAGTATCCAAAAGTTTCAACCACTAATTGTTATCCACAAAAGGGGTAATTTTATATTTCATCATTTGGGATGTACATCAATTTATCGGCTATTGTCTTATCCCTTTTGATCCCTGTAAATGCAAGTGTCAAATGATCCTGCCTTAACTGTTGATGAGATCTTTTGCAAAAAAACATATCGAATGAACAAATTAAATAACAGAAAGACTGATAGAAAAACAAATAGATAAATTAAATGATAAACATATGGATAAATAGATTGACATAAAGATAAACATATAAATAGATTATTTTCAGCCAAGCTATTGTAGAATTTGGGTAGGTCGGTCAGTTTCACCCTCCACTTACATTTTTAGTTTTATAAAGAAAAGAAATTATCTTTTGGAGAGGGGTTATTATTTTCTTGGGGAGATTTATCTTGGGATTGTAATAGTACTTTGCCTCAAAATAATTCAAAACCTTTCTCGAACCTATGAGAAGCTTGTATGTAAAGGAGAACCATGTCAGTCTAGAGGTTTCAATACACACATACAAATAGACATCCAGTTACTTTTATATAAGAATAATGTTATCTGATTGTTATTGCTGCACTACTTATGGATATTATTGTCCTTATAGATTGTTTGTCCAAATGTGCCCTTTTAAGATTAGCAAATAAACTGCAGATTTATGTAGTCATCTTCATGGGTATAGAGATAGGACAATGGTCCCCAAAATTTAATAATAACGTTTTCTTATTCGTTGGCTTAATAACTTTGGGTACTTTAGTAAATGTTGATTGGTCGATTCATTAACATGAGTGTTCGGACGTTTCAACCATTGATATTAATATACAGAGTAGGTAATTTTAAATATTTACTTCAATTATCGACCATTGTATAACGTTGATTGGCAGAGTTTCGTTGTCATTTTAAGCGATACAGGAATACGACAATTTTCGATAAATTTATCTTCCACCTAAACAAATCTTTGTTTAGGTATCATACCTTTGGAAGCTAGTTGACATTATGCAATTTATGTTAATTTTATATTTTTTTGGGGGAATAATTAAAAGATAAAACTTTCCTGCAAAAATTATTATTTTTTATTTTAAGAACTTTGTTTTATTATACGTAAATTACCCCCTTTATTCTATTTATGTTCCAGCCCCGAGGGGCTTTTCTAACCCTTACCTAACCTAACTCTAAACCTTACAACTATTAAAAATAATAATTTTCAAAAATGTTAAATAATAGGGGTTAAACAATAACACTGGCTATTGTAGGGATGTTTACAGAAAATATTTTAGGTAGCAATAGTTTTTTCTTCCATTGTCATATCTCTTTCTGTGCCTTAACCTTTAGTCTCTCTTTGTTTTGTTCCTTCTTATCTTATTTTAAATCTGTTTTTCAGACGGGAAAATATGTCATCATTATTTAGCATACATGTTACAACAAGGATAACAACATCCATGTGTACTTTTCCTCAATAATACTGTCGAACACTCCCACTTCCCCTCCAATTATTTTAATGAATTGAAAAATATGGATTAGTTTTTTTTCTTTGCTCATCCCCTGAGGGGTCCTTTACCTTTCAGGGCGTATACCACCCGTGACCTAAACTTGCGGAATACCCAATATATCCTAACTTAACCTAAAGTAAAAAAAAAACAACCAAATGGAAAACTAACCTCCCCATTTTTTATTTCTTATCGTTACCTAAAGTTGAAGAGTAACTGCGTTCTTAGAAATAGGCCTACTTACTTAACTCCTAATTTTAGATATAACTTTATCTACTTATCTTTTCAAATTAGGTTTTCAGACTTGAAAGTTTGTAATTTAACATATATATGTCAACAAGGATGACAACATGCATAAAAAGTGGAGCTTCTAAAGGGGACTATCCACGAACAAGAGCAAGTGATTCTAAGCACCTTCCAGCATTGATCCATAGTATTTTTTTAGTGAATATACTAGGTTTATGTTTAATATTTGCTTTATCGACTAAAAAGTTAGGTTTCACCATGGTTTTATATGAAAAAAAACTTTGAAATGTTAAGCATTGTTTGGTGCAATATCATCGAATGTTTTGATGAGTTCAAACTGTTATTTAAAAGCTTTGACACAAAATAAATTATTGTGATTAAAAATGTATATTTAGAAAAAAAGGGTTGGTAACTTGTAAACAGTTTAATTACTGTACTTTTGCAATTTACAACATTTGATGCTTTGAACTCAACAAAGTATTTTATGATATTGCTTCAAAAATTGCTTTACATTTCAAAGTTTTTTTTCATATATAACCATGGTGAAACCTAATTTTTTAGTCGATAAAGCAAATATTAAACATAAACCTAGTATATTCACTATAAAAAATACTATGGGTCAATGCTGGAAGATGCTTAGAATCACTTGCTCTGGTTCGTGGATAGTCCCCTTTGTTGTTAAAAATCAACATGTTTAAAATGGACATACAGACATTCTGGTAACAGTTGCTACGCTTTTTAAATCATACCTAACTACTACAGGAATCACTATGCAAAGTTTAGAATAGACTCTAACATGCATAAATTAACGAAAAATTCTACCCGTTCCGGATGCGGGTATTTACAACAAAACTAACCTTCTTATTGAAATGTGATGACCATTTGTTCAATATTTTGCCCCGCTGTGCCCACTTCTCCTCTGCTTCGTCTACGTCCAGAGTTTTATACCTGGAACATACAAAAACATTTTTTTACAGTATGGCTTCGAAACCGATAAATATTCTCTGGATTAGAACTAGTTTTCGGCCACACTAACAAATCATGTAAAGCATCGTATTATAGACAATTTTCCACGAAAATTTAAAAAAAACCTAAAATTGAAACCAGTTTTTTTTACTCTGGACCTTCATCATCACGGGATTAAAAAAACTGGTTTTAATCTTTTAATTTTTCATTTTTATATCCCTGGAAAGCTGTTTATGATACGATGAGATAAATAATTAAACTATTCAGGGACTTAAAAGTCTGTCTCAAATGATAAAAATGTCTAATTTGGAGAGAAAAAAAACTCAAAAGAATTCGGCGGGAAACGAGGATTTTCGGCGGAAGCAGCGGTCCTGCCGCTGTTTCTTTACTGTTACACATTGTACAATTAAACATTAAAACAACTGCCATGCAAAATCATAGTGCTGTAACTCTCATTTTGGTTTAGTTTCTTAGTGTCTTAGGCGTAGTAAATCATACCTGTTGATTGAGTTAAAGTTGTACCACTCAGAAATAGGATAGGCTTGTACCACCCCATCCTTGCCATGTGTGAACAAATAATACGTTGTGTTCGCATTAATACCTCCTTCCCTCACACCCTGCAAATAAATTTATTATGAAATTATAAATCTCAACTTGACCCAATGAGCCAGGTTGGCAAGAAAAGTCCAGGGCAGTTGAAACCACATGTTTTTTTTCCGGTTTTAACCACCAACTAAAATCCATAGCAAAAGTCCACCTTGAAACAAATGCTGTTTTCGCCTAGGTCCTAAATTACTATTTTTTCTTAAGAAACTTCTTATTTTTACTTAAAACGCCTGTACATACAATTACACACAATACCTATAAAAACATTAGAATAAAAACAAAAAAAAGACTTATTTTTAGAAAGCAACATATTTGAAGTAGGTACCTACATAAAAAAATTTTTTTTTACTTATTTTGAAAGTTGTTTTTTTTCTCCATGATTTAACCGATTAAAACCGGACTTGCAATTGTCCGCGGACTTTACTAGAAAAACCAGGATTTTTGCCAATCCTGACATGAGCTGTTCTAACCAGGAAGGAAGAGGGCCAATGTGCTAATTATTAATGAATTTGATATGTTGATTCATTAGGTTGAGTGTCCAAACTTTTCAACTAATAATTGTAATCTTTGGGGACCAGTATTATTTAAATTACAATGTTCCCCACCTCCGTGAATAAAAATATGTACAAACCTTGAATTTTTTGCCAGTTTTGCCGCCAACCTTGAGGAGCCAGGGTTGGTCTTCTGGCTTATACTTCTTGGAAATAATACCCAGTTTCTTACGTCGAGCCTCTTCCTGAATATAAATTATTTGTTATAAAAAATCTTTAACTTTAAGGAATCTTAAGGGATAAGAAAATGGGAGGATTAATTTATACATTTCCCAATGATTTAAAACAAATATAATTGATTGAAAAGTTTGGAAACAACCGATCAAAATTCAATAAAAAGTCTAAGAAGTTTATATACATCGAATAAAATAACGTTGTTTTAAAACTTGATTTTATTAATTCATAGTCCAATGTTAATTTCGCCATATCGACCAGGACAACAACCCCTCCTCCTCAAAAAAAAGAATCAAAGATAAATTTTTCCCGCACAGCTATTAATACCAGTTTAAGGTTATTCTGGAATAACAAAGAAAATCACAAAAGCGCACAGCGCATGTAAATGGGCCAAGATGAATGTTTATTGATTAGGTGCCATTTTTCTCTTTTAATGTATTAAGCACTAGCGGCTACACCCCTTGCATCTAGTGGCTCTGTATTCAGAGGAGACAGAAAAATAGCTTAAAATCATCCCAAAACTTAATAACTTAATTCTGAAAATAAAAAAGTTTAATAATATCCAAAGACCTATGTGAAGCTTCCCTAAAATGAAGAACTCAATCGGTTCAGTAGTTACTTAAATCTTAAGCTTCATATAACAAAAACTTACTTACTAGCTGCTGTGCCCAGGGCATCTAGAGGTTCTATGTTCAAAGGAATATAGAAGGGAAGAAAAATAGCCTAAAACCATCTCAGAACATATAAAAAGCCTCACTGTAAAGGAGAACTATATCGATTCAGCGGTTAGCGAGATTCTTCGCTACAGACAAAAAGACACTACTAACTTTATATAATAGGATATACCTTCATATCTTTGCCAAAAGCAGAGCCAGCTCCAAACTTTGGTTGTTCTTCTTGTTGGTTCAGATTTAAAAACTTCTGATTATTCTCACGCACCATACGAACCTGGATAAACCAAATAGTTCAATATCGCATCGTATTACAGACAGCTTTCTGCTGATATTTAAGTAAAAATTAAAGGCCCGGACTGACAAACTGGTAGGTATTAATTTTATGATTTTTATTTCAATATTTTTGTCTGTAATACAATAAAATACATGAGTTTTCAGTATGGCGGATATAAATAGGATTAAAAGTCATACTTCGAAGCTCCTTATTTATATAATTGTGCCATTAATAAGGTGGCTTAATACAGAACAACTGCCAAAAGTATAAACCAGGATGATGTAAAAAAAGAGCACCTAGCTTACACGAGAATCGTAAAACGAATGTAACATAAAATACACTCAGCTGCGCGCGAAGCATACCAATCTACGATTGGCCAACGGATTCTCACTTAAACCTCCGTGTGCATCTGAATCCTAACTTCACAGAAGCAGGGTTACATACATACATACACTTGATTACTACTATACCTGAGACCAACTGCTGAAGTCCACTTTCAGAGAGTTATTGTATTTCATCACATGGTAGCTTTTCTTTTCGGTTGAGTTAGGTACCCTGGAAATTAAGTTAAAAACCAATTAAACACATAGTTAAATATTCCGAATTTCAGATGTTTTCCAAATATAGCCAGGTCCAGGGATAAAACAATGAACGATAAACGGATATATATCCCAAATGCTGATAGACAACATTACCCACACCGTTTGTAAGTTAAAATTATTGGTTTTCAAGTTTGGAACAAGTTAAGTAGTCATAGCTTTTGATCCAACGAATAAGATATCGTGATTATGAAACTTTGAATACCAATTTTATTTACAGTTTAATGGCCCCTTCATCTCTGTGGCAGCAGGTTGATAACAAATCATAAAGTAAAATAACAAGAACAATTTTGTTCACAAATAGAGTTAACAAAAACCTAATAATTCAAATTGAAAAAAAGAGGAACACCATCTATAATATAAAATAATTTGAGTCAGTGTAAAAAAAAGCCTGTCAAATGAAATTAAAATCAGCAAGATCAATTTGAGAAAACAGAGTATTAAAAACTATTTAATATCAACTTTACACCAGGTCTTTTCTTCTATGTTTTGAATATGCATGGTTGCTTACACAGGAATTTTACGGGATAAGACATTGGAAAATAAATTGAAGCACATCCTCAGCTCATGTGTAGATGAAATTAATGGTTGAAAAGTTTGAACCAATCAAGATTTTTAAACAAGTTCCGAAAGTTAATAAATTTTTGAGTAATACCTACCTAGTTGTTTTTGTTCACAAAAATTGCACATATAAAATTCTATTTATGATATCTAGAAGTGCACATGGTCTGACAACACCCTACGATTTGTAACACTCACATTAGTCCCAAATTGGGCTTTAGGGATATGTATTTCCTACAAGAGGGGTGTAACCATCACCTTAATTTTGCCAGGGGATGGATATACCTCCCCCCACCCCTTCCGCACACCTATAAAAGATTGGTAGGTATACATTTAATACAATTTTGTAGATAAGCTAAGAATTGAATAAAATTAAGAATAGATGCATTAACTAGGTAACATATTAATGCGTTAACTTATAGTAAGATCATCATGAATATTAATCATCGTCCGTTATCTTGAGACTGTTTTTTTCCAGGGAGGCAGGAAAAATTTTGGGTACTTGCATAGAATTTCAATTGGTTGGTTCCAAACTAATAGTTTCCATACTTTTTAACAAAAAAATTCAATACACAACAGGGGTAATTTATTTTGTTTACCATCATTGGAGATGTAGATCAATTTGTGTAACACTGTCTTATCCCTTAATATCCCTGGAGGATTTTACCTAACAGTAAACTCTTGGTCTTGAGCTCCCTCAGACATTTTTTTTCACTTCAAAATCTGAAATAGTTGTTTATCGCATCGTATTATAGACAGCTTTCTGCGGATATCAAAATGAAAAATTATAAGATTAAAACCAGTTTTGTTAGCCCCGAGGGCTGGAAACCTGGTTTTAATTTAAGATTTTTATTTTGATATTTAGTAGAAAACTGGATATAATAAGATGCTATACATAATTTTTGAGTATGGTTGTGAACCGGTTCTAGAGGATATTAATCGGTTTTGAAGCCACACTTGAAATTATTTTCTTCAATAAACACAGGGTAAACATTATCAAGAATATATTTAGAGTATTTTTTTGTTGTTGTTTTAATTACATAGGTATATATTATTTATATAAATATAATAAGTTGATGTTTAATTTATTAAATAGATTTTTTTTATTCTACTGTTTGAATTTTCATGTCTACATATTTAATGAATAATTTTTATTTTTAGCACCGTTGATTCATTGTTAGAAGTAAATCAGTTAAATATTTTTTTGGCATTTCAGTCACCAGATCTAAGATTTTTAAAAAATATTTTGTCTCCAGATTTAACTGGTAAAAACTAGAGGCAAAAAAGTTTTTATGATTGATTGTCTTTTATTATTTTGCATCTTTAGATTAATATTTATAATATATTTGTCATAATTAACAGGATTAAGTTCATTATTAAGGCTCCTATAGTTATATTTTGTACCAGAATTACTTTAAGAGATTCTCAGTTTAAAGCTTCTCAATCATGATGCTAGAGGCTCCGCCTCCTCCGTTACAGATACTGGCCACGCCCTTCTGTCCTGGGGCCAGAGCAAAGACGAGGTGGTTGACAATACGTGTTCCGCTGGCGCCCAGAGGATGGCCCAAGGATACAGCTCCTCCGTGAATATTTACCTGAAAAATAATTTAAATTTCATGATATTGGAAAAAGTTTAAAATACTTTTTTTAGTGCATACTTATTTTTCTTAATTATGACTGATAAAATATCTACCTAAAATCTTAGAATCACCTGAAAGGTGAAAGTTAAAATTACCACTTAAACTTAAAAAAATAAATATGTTTGACACTTAAGTAAAGGACGACCTTGACACATTTCTGTAGGTATTATAATTTAAGATTTTTTTGCACCTTAAACTTCAAAGCTTATGGTTTATACAAATAAGGTAAAAGTGAGTTTTTACCCTTCCCTAAAAAAAAGTTAAAAGTCTTTAATAGTTAACTAGAGTTTCAATCAAAAAATCTGATTCTGTTACACATAATTCGGCAAGTTTTAAGATAAAATATCAAAATCCAAATTTGAGGAAAACAGCTCAAGTTTTCATTCCTGATTAAAAAAGCAGATTACCTTAGCAGGATCTAGTTGATGTAACTTCATATTAGCCAGTACGACCACACTGAAGGCCTCGTTAATCTCCCACAAATCAACATCACTTGCCTGTTGCACAAAAACAAAATATTTTCAAGTATGGCTTCGAAACCGATTAATATCAGCTGGATTAGAACCGGTACTTAAAATTATGCATATCATCGTGTTACAGACAATATTCCACAAATATCAAAATAAAAATAAAAACAAAACTTGTCTTAATCTTAAAATTTTTCATTTTATATCACTGGAAAGCTGTATATAATACGATGCGCTAAATAGCTAACGTTGAAATGAATAGCATCTAAGGACTATGTATTTGAAGGGCCTAGAAAACTAGCTTAAAACCGTCCCAAGTCTTAAATATAAAAATGAAATAGCCTTAAACCATCACAGGACCTACATCTAGTTAATCTAAAATGGGGAACCCAATCGGTTCAATGGTTATTGAAATCATGTAATAAGAAAAATGTTTTTACTAACTTACATTCATTCCAACTTGTTTGAGTAGCTTTTCAGTGGAAAATCTGGGAGCAATTGGGAAGTCAATAGGGTCGGTGGCTCCGTCAGCATAACCTATAACAATAATTTAAAATATACGTGGATATTATGACAGGGAAAAAATTGTCGTTATTTATGATGCTGACATGGGGTAAAGGGGGTGGATTGTTATTTTAGCCCGCTGCGAGTTTCACTTTATTTAAGAACATGAGAATCTGGTGTATGATCTAAGTAATAATATATCCATTATTAAAGAAAACCATGACAATCAAGCCCAAATGAAACATAACTTAGCATACCTTACAATACTCAAATTAAAGCTGTAAAACAACCTAAGTGTCTTATGTGTCTCTTGCATATTTTACATACTTTTTAAATTAACCCTTCTTTAACTTTTTCTTCTTCTTGTCATTTACCAGGGATTTTACGAATAAGATAACTGGGTTATTAAAACTTCGGATACCAATGTGATTAACAGCCTAATGTCCCCTCCCTTCCCGTAATATTCCCTACCTACAATTCTTGCCAAGGGGATGGCTCCGTATTTCTTGACAGCATCCTCAGTCATTAGAATAGTGGCTGCGGCTCCGTCAGACAAGGTGCTGGCATTTCCTTAAGAAATCAAGATCAGTTTTCATCAAAAATAATGCCTTTTGAAATAAAACAAGGATGACTACATCCTTAAGAAGCGAAGCACAAAAAAATAATAATTAGGAGATTTTAAGAGCAATTGATATTTTGTTAAAATCAAGAATAAAAATATATTGGAGAAAATAATCACAAAACCTTTCAAACTTTCATTATATTTTATGATATTTTGTCACATGTTTGACAGACAGACGGTCAAGTTAAATTACATAATAAATGCTCATTGGAAAAGGGAATACCCATTAAAAAAAACATTTAGCCGCTTATCTAACTTGAAGGAAAAATGAAAAGAAAGCATTGAAAAAACGTTTAATATGTAAAAAATAAAAGCCTTTTTGATAAAAAGATTTATTCTAACAAAAACCTAACTCATTTGATCTGTAAAACATAGTTTACATCAACAAAAAAAACCTGCAACTATGATTCCACTCTCTCTCTCTCTCTGCAGTTATATTTCCTGGTCTCTCTCTGGAAAACATTTGCCAACTAAAAAAACTGAAAATACCTGCAGTTATAGTTCCACTCTCTCTCTGGAACACAGTTGCCAACTTAGGAAACTTGTCAAAATTAGCCTTTCTGAATTCGTCATCCTCAGTGACAAAGGTTGAGGGCTTGCCGCGCTTTCCCTTGATTTCTACAGCAACCAATTCATCCTACAATGTTTTGTCTGTAAGTATGGATCCTACTGTAAATATTATTTCCAGCTTAATTTAACTTATTTCATTCCCCCCTTTCCCTATTTTTAAAAATGGGTGGAGTTTTTATACTGAATATTATATTCACCCCTGCAGTACTCTAACCCTGTAGATTGTAGGACTACCTAAATATAACCTAACCGAACCAAAGGTTAACAAAAACAAATAAAAACAGAGGGTTTCCTGGGTTTGACCTGGCAATTGAAGGAAAACCGCCCATAAACTTAATTATATCTCAATGAATATTTTTGTTTACCTTAATAGCTCCTGATTCATAAGCTTTAGCGGCATTCTGATAGCTTCTAACTGCATAGGCGTCTTGTTCTTCACGAGTAATACCAAGCTTTCTAGTAATAATATCATAATCTTAGAATAGATAAAAATAGTAAATCAGTTTTGTTTAAGTCAATTAGGTACTATTAAACTTATTAAAAAGTCAAGTATTTAATGGAGAATAAAATCGGGATTAAAATATATATTTCAATATAGGTAACTCTAAAATATAATTTTAGGATTGGAAAGAAACTTCCGATATTTGCTTACTTGTATTATAGTTGAAATGAAAGAACAAAGTATTTACTTAAGGTAAAAAAATTTCCTGAAGGATTTATATTTTATTTTTGGGGAGGGGAAGGGTGTTACCTACTAAACTGCTAAACTGTGAAATTTCAAGGAGAGACCGCTATAACTTTTTATTAGGGGGATATTTTAATACTTCTCTGATTTATTCTAACATCCAACCCAACCCAATCTCTCTAATCAGTTTAGTTACAGAAAAAAACTTACTTGGCAGTATTTTCACCACAGTTACCCATGTGGAATTTATTATAAACATCAGTCAGACCATCACTAACTAAACCATCCTAACAAAATACAATAAAGATCAAATCAAATATTGAGTTAAAGTTCTAAAATTGAAAACATACAAGACTTGGTAGTAAAGTACAAAAAGTTATTTTGGAAAAATGGACAAAGTTAGATATAGAGCAGATGTTCAGTTCAGTTGTCATAGAAAAAAAGATAAAATATGCGATGTATCATAAAAAAATCACAACCATTAGAAGAAAAAAAAAGTATCAATGTCTTATTTATTAAGCATGTCCGACAAACCGACGGTCCAAGTCAATAATAGCTTATTGGTGCTCGGAATCTTTACCAAAAATTTCAGCTCTGTATATTAAACAACAATTGAGAAAATCCCATTTCCTCTAGAGTGTTACCTTTACTGATGGAGAGACAAAGTGAATTATAGAGCAGCTTTGCTTCTTAAAATTAAAAACTATTCTTTCATGTATAAACTTTTAAGTATAGTTAGTTCTTTTAGAGTCTATATTTTGGGAAAATATCAATCTAGCTGCTAATGACCTATCTCTGCTACTACCTTCATATTGACACCACCATAGGGCGTATCTCCTCTGGCCAGGTAGTAGGGAACATTGGACATGGACTCGAACCCGCCAGCTACCATCACACTGTTCTGTCCCAGCTGCAGGGACTGAGAGGCCATCATTATGCTTTTCATGCCGCTAGCACAAACCTAAATCATTATTTTTATAGCATTATCTAAAGTAGTAAGCATTTTTTGTCTGTAGCGAATGATCTTGCCAACCACTGAACCGATATAACCCTTATTTACAGTGAAGCTTCTCATAGGTCCCGGAATGGGTTTAGGCTGTTTACAAAAAATCTAGCTAGGATTTAGGCTATTTTTCTGTTCTTTCATATTCTTTCGAAAATAGAGCCCCTCGATGGTAGGGACGCAGCAATACTTTACTTCATTAGGTTAGGTTCGTTAGTATGTTCGTACGTACAAATCATTAATTTAGGCATGTCAAATAACATTAAATATATAGGTATCTTGTTACTTTTAACATTCTTTAAATCTTAGCTAAAATATTACATTAGGTAACTATTGTAAACTGTACGTGTATGGAAAATATTTGGGCAAGGTACAGAGTTGGGAACACCAGCGAACAGTGAAGCTTGACGAGGGTACAACATACCTTATTAAAAAGTGTGCAAGGTACAGAGTTGGAAATACCAGCAAACAGTGAAGCTTGATGAGGGTACAGCCTACCTTATTAATAAGTGTGCAAGGTACAGAGTTGGGAATACCAGCAAACAGTGAAGCTTGACGGTCAGGTGCTTGACCCATGTTAGCCTAAAAAAATTCAGCACAATAAATAAACACGTACCTAATGAAAAAATATCTATTTATTTCAATGGATATGTTTGTTCGTTTAAATTAAATAAAAATGTAGGGTGAAATACCTCACTTTTTTTATATCTGAAGACAACCTGTCATAAAATTTTTTCTATGCATTTGACCACTTATTCTACTTTAGAAAGCTCTTATAAACCCCAGAGAAACGAGGGATAATACAATGGCATTAATTTGATGTACATTGCATCGCCAATTATGACACACAAAATTACCCTTCTCTAGATTTAAATTAGTGGTTAAAACGTTTGAACACTCGAATTAATAAACCAAACAATAAAAATTCAGTAATATCCAAAAATTTGTTAAGGCATCAAATAGGAAAGTGTTATTATAAACCTTTGGGTACTACTACTAGAGGAACACACAAAAAAAAACTGAATATGAACCTGTAGGACAGCACCCATATAAACTTCGTCCACAGCGTCCTTGGGACACTTGGCTCTCTCCAGGGCGGACTCGATGGCAATGGCACCCAGCTGTGGTGCTGTCAGTGAGGACAAGGAGCCACGGAAACCGCCCATGGGTGTTCTGGCAGCCCCAACAATAAACACCTCACTAAACAAGAAAAAGCATTGCAGAGACTTAATTTGGGACACCTGCCATACACGGCGAGGGAGAGGTAATAATGAGAAGCTCTTATGAGATAGTGGGTCAAGTCATAATATGCTTTAACGTGGAGATTAAGTTGTCACTAGTAGTAGTGGCTATACAAAAGTGTCTCAATCTACTCCATGACTACTTAGGTCCTAACTTAAGAAACTATTGATAATCAATCAAAGAAAAAGCATTATGAATCAACTTATAATGCCTAATATAAATGACCATATCACTAACTATCAGGAATCTTAAGGGATAAGTTATTGAACGATAAATTGTTGTGCATTTACAACCACAATAATAAAAATTAATGGTTATGAAGTTTAGGAACTGGTATTTAGAGTTCACAAAGTTTTGCAGCTAAAAAATAAGAGAGCATGTTAATTAAACTTTAGGCACCAGTATGATAGTATGATTTACAGTCCAATGTCTCCTCCCTCCCTGCACTTTGTTAATCGAAAACAAAGATAAAAAACATATAACAAAGCGAAAAGATAAATAAGAAAATGAATAAAATTGAATAGACACTACCTATGTATAATTAATCTACATCACTTTCTAACACCACCATTATTATTACAACCAAGCGATAATTTAACCTGAGAGAGAAGGAATTGCCCAATTTAAATATACCTGCTTTAAAATATGACAAGTGGCCCCTAGCCTCAAGTGCAGTAGAAGAAAATACCCAAAATCCACACCTAAATATCTTTTTTTTCAAGATCTTGATGAATCTTCAGACAAAAAATCCTTACTAATTTTGAATCATATGATATCTTACTTTTTCCTATTATATGAGGTAGATGAAAAATTTCTGGATGCAATGAGCCTGACAGCTGGGCCACTGAAGGAAAGCTTCATTTCAGTCTGAAATTATCAAACTCTTAATGAGTTTGAAATATTCCTGGTGCTAATCAGTAGCCTGGCTCATTATTAATGCATGGGTACTGCTTCGAACTACAGGTACGGGGCGTAATTTTTTTATGGACATGGGATATATTGACCGGAGAAAATTTGTCTTTAATTTAGCTTACTAATTTTGACGCCATTTATTGGTCAGTTCGTTCATCCAGTAAGAACGCAGGGGGTAAAGGGGTAGTTTCACGAAATGCATTTGAACTTAAATTAGTGAACCGCATATTTTTTCCTAGTTAATGGGTTAAACTACATTTATATAGCATATATTTGAAATAAATTCAATTTTCTACCACGTAGTTTTTAAAATATCAAGACCTGAAAATTGTCTTTTTGTGATATATGCAATTTAAAA
>LS054547.1:13349-24919 GCA_900241095.1 Acartia tonsa
CCCCCCCCCCCCCCGCCCCCCCCCCCCCCCCCCCCCCCCCCCCCCCCCCCCCCCCCCCCCCCCCCCCCCCCCCCCGAATGTTTAATGAAGAGACCATGGGGTAAGTATGGAAATTATTTTAAATGATTATATCAAAATGTAGAATACGATTGAAATAAAAATGTAATTTAAGAATGAAATTAGTTTGGAATATAGGAATCCTGAATTTGCTGTATAATTATTAAGGTTATCTTTTAAGATAATCATCAGTTATACATACCATGCAATAATAATAATAATAATAATTACTAGTAGTGATAACAAGTTATTTAGAATAATAACAGATCTTACTTCATACCTATATTTGAACCGAGTAACTTTTTTTCTTTCATAATGCCTGGTTTTAAAAATTTGAACATATATATAATAGATTAGGGAGATGACAATGGCAGATAATATTACAGCAATGATTTATTTATCTTCCATTGTCATATCCCTGAATCCAAAATAATTTCCAAAATTATTAGGACATGTACTGGTTGACTTACCACATGTTTCTCCCAGGCCTCCTTGGCTCTGGCGGCCTCCAGCTCCTCCAGGTTCTTCAGCTTGCTGTCCAACTCGTCCATCCAGTTGGTCTCGGAGGTCATGCTCATGTTGTACTTCTCCAGCAGCTCACAGGCAGCCTCGCAAGAGCGGAGACGCTCAACAACCTAGGAAAAAGTTTATGATAAAACCTTTTTTTATTTAAAATAGCCTAAAACCATCAGATATATTTTTTGAAATTACAGATAGACAGACAGATAATTTAAACTTGAAAAAACTATGCAGTAAAACGTTATAAACATTAGTGTGTTTTAATGTTATTTTATTCATAACTTTGAAGAATGCAGTCGTTTATGAAATATTAATAAGATAGAAACCCCTTTTTCTTTTCTCTTACAAAAACGAGACTTTCCGACATTTAAGAGAGCTCATTAAAAACATAAGATCGCGCATTTTATACAATTTTTAACAACAATTACAATTCCATTTCTTAAATAAAATTCCTCATTGTCTGATTTGCTAAGCTTCGCTTTTAAGGATGTTGTCACCCTTGTTTCTCCCATTTTCAAGGGTGATGCTGATTTTTATCCCAAACAATTTTGTTGGACTTGAATAGAATTTAAATTGTGCCAAGGGAGGCAGAAAAATATTCACAAAATTTAAATGACAATAATTCTAGTAAAAAGGATTTAGAAAGATAAAACAAAACTCCTCAAAATTTGCAGGGTAGATAAAAATAAAATAATAATATAATAGTCATTTTTAGCATTATACATGGATTAAGCTATTTTAGCTGTTTTCTATTTTTTAGAATTTTTATCGTACTTCCCACCTAATGGAAAATATTTTTCTATTTCCTGGTAGCTTATAATACATCACTTTCAAAATGTAAAAGATATTCAAAATATGTAAATTCGAGTTTTTTTTCTTATCTAATAATAAAATAATTCTTTTTTTTGGATTGCATTTTGGGTAATAAAAACTAGAAATATACCATTTCTAATAAAACTTTATAATTAGTAACATTGCAAGAAGTGGAAAAAAATGAGAAAAAAATCTACGCTAATATTTCAGCATTGTAAATTGCCTTTCAACAAGTTTTTCTAATTTTGAAACAAGGACATATTTATACATAGAAAAATATTTTTTTTATATTAATTTAAAACACTAGAGGAAAAAGGGTTAAATAAATAACTGTTTGTCCCGTTCCAAGGACCCTGTGCCGACTTTCAATTGGACCTTTGAAAATAAAAGAATAGCGTCGGGAATAATAACACAGCCAAGTCGCTACAAAAGAGCAAAAAGCAATATGCTAGCAGACGAAAAAGGTCCTTAATAGGGGGATCCAGCTAGTTGTCTGGTTATACATCAATTCTATAAATTTATTGTTTTAATTTTGATCAAATGTTATTTCCCTAACCCGCAAACAAAATATTTATTATCAATTTTATGAATCAATAATGCACACCCAAAATAACTAAAGATTTCATGTTAAAAGTCAATTTATTTGTTGAAAATATGCAAATTGGGCTTATTATGGAATTTATATCATAGTTAATATCTCCTAACTCTTTCTTTAACAGCCCACAATAGCCCTAAATAAGTCGTTGAATACCACTAAAATATTCCCAGATAATTTTTGCGTGCTATCACCACTTATTTCCAAAATTGGACCAAAGTTTTTGTGACTTATTTTTGTTCTAAAAACATTCAAATGTAATCGACCTACAAATTTGGGTTAAATAAATGTTATATAATTTTGTTTTTTTTGGTCATTTTTGCGCGCAAAACTAAAACGGCAAGTCTTACGAAATTTTGCTCTAAGGCATTTTTGCATTTGAGGCATAAATTTTTTGAATTTTTTCTTGGAATAACTACGTTTATTTTACTATGTATTATAAAACATGTTTTGGTAGAGTAAACAAGAACAAAGTTTTGCAATAACAGGAAACTTAAGTCTTACAAGAAAAGTTTTCTTTCAGCTAAACATTCACACTATATCCTGTTATATAAAGGTATAGTAAGGTTTTTTTGTCTATTGAACCGATTGGGGTTTTCTTTATAAGGTAAGTTTCACATAGGTTCTTTTGGTTTAAGGCTATTATATTTTCAGATTCAATTCTTGGTATAATTTTAAGGTATTTTTCTAACCCCTCTCTACCCCTTCGAATACTGAGCTCCTGGAAGCTAGGTGCGTACCCGCTACTTATTGATACTTTACTTTGGGACTTTGAAACAAAGGTTCTATAATCAAAGAATCATACCTGCATACAGCAGTTAGCCCATCTTTTGGCCATCCTGTTGACATCCTCTTCCAGGCGGTCAACGTCTGGGTTCTTGTTTGTGTTGGGACGTGTCTTCTCCACGGCGGGACGGACGGTCTTGACGTCCTCTTGCAGCTGGTCAACAAGACCCTAAATATACAATAGTTATACTTCGGTCATGGTTATATATTGACAGGTGAATAGTTATTTATAATATCGTATTATAAACAGCTTTCTGCGGATATTAAAATTTATAATTATATGATTAAACCAGTTTTGTCAGACTTAAGATGCCGAAGAAATGGGCAAACAAAACTGGTGTTAATATTAATATTGTATATTTTTATATTCGTAGAAAGCTGTTTTTAAACGATGCGATACATAACTACACCACAACTGAAATATTAATATTTTATCAATAAAATTTTTTAAACAGTAGATAGTTAAAATTTTATATTATTTCATAACCAAATATTATTTGTATAATTTTATAATTAAAATTTTTGTTTAAATTTTGCAACTTATTGCGTGATTCTTTTTCAGTGAAAGCTTAATTAAAAACTTTTACTTCTGCAATAGGAAAAAATGGGTTGATGAGTTTTTTAAAGAATTTTTTTAAGTTGTCAAATTTCAGTGGCAGAGCCAGTAATTACTTTCATGTGTTACAAATTTAATTTTTCATTTTTTTTTCAGCCGCAACCAGCCGCAAAATAATGCAATCAGCCGAAGCTGCAATGTATTTAGGAACACAGCGGCTAGAAATTTGGCGGCTGTTTACAACTTTTAACTTTAAAATTGATAGTTTTAAAAATTGCAATAAATAAAACTAGCTCAAAACCAAGCTCCTTATTTAGACAACCTGTCTGCTTAATAAATAAAAAGAAGAGAAAGAGAGAGAAAAAAAGAGAGAGAAGGAGAAAGAGAGAGAAAAAAGGCATTGGGCCGTTTATCCTGAGTCACTTTTATTTATTGTTACATGTACCAAATAATCTTTTGTGGCGTAGTTGCAACGAGTGAAAGAGTTTTTAAAAACATTTTGTATTTTTTTCGAATCTTTTTAGCATAGTAATTAACACTAAATGGGGAAGGTGTTAAATTACTGTATTTCCCCACCCAATGGACCTTGTGACGACTCTCAATTGGGTCTTTTAAATCTTTTAAATATAAACCCAGCCAAGTAGCAGAAAAACAATTTGCTAGCAGACAAAAAAGTCTTTGGAAAAGGGAGGCAGGTAGTTATCTGTATAATGTATAATATACAAAACAATTTGCTAGCAGACAAAAAGTTCTTTAGAAAAGGGAGCCAGGTAGTTGTATGTATAATGTATAATATCATAATCTAATTTGACTGACAGAAATTTCGGAAACAAAATTGTTTATTTATAGGAAATTCTACCACAACACTTAAAAAAGCTCAGTTTTCAAAAATATAAAGCTGTTGTTTAGAAAGAATTGTTGGGGACTAAATTATGTTGACACAACATGACAGCGGTTAATTTATAATTTGTCCTAGCTAGGCCCATTCCTACCCTTAACAAATAAGAGGGGTAAAGTAATAGGAAGTCTGCTTGAAAATTTGTGTATTTTTTTAAAAACTAGGTAATGTATAAAAACAAAAACTATAAGCTTCTAATCTTAAGTTTAAATAAAGGCAATACTTTCGGTAACCTTTTACTGTATAATATAATGTTGTTTTTGTTTATTATCAGGCAATAATATTATACATTGACAAAATAGTCCATGGTTTAAATGCCCTATTTTTGTAAGATTTTCATTCATTTTTTTCAATTATCCATTTAACCGCCCTCAAAAAGTTCTATTTATTATGTGGTCACGTCTTTAGAGCATTTTTTGCCACAATCATTC
Source organism: Acartia tonsa (assembly GCA_900241095.1). Lineage (NCBI taxonomy): Eukaryota > Metazoa > Arthropoda > Copepoda > Calanoida > Acartiidae > Acartia > Acartia tonsa. The sequence continues at coordinate 18,005 of LS054547.1, forward strand.
TTACTAATGTTCATTATTATTGATTTTTATTAAGCTTAGGTATTATTTTTGGTTCTTTGCCGTTATTACTTAATTTTTAAAAAATATCTTTATTACTTTGATAAATCAAAATGTTTTTCTACAAAGTTATGACATGCTTTGCATATAAAATGTTTAAAGGGTAGGGAAGTATATTTCATAAAAAAAAACTTTTTGCTAGTGAAATATATTTTATGTATTAACATTTTAAGCTTAATATTGTACACTGACTCATAGAAAACAAAACATTTTGTTAAAGACAAAAAAGATTTCTTCAGACAATACATCCCCCCAAAATGCAGAAAAAAACACGTAGATAGAATGATGAATGTAAAAATTAAGACAGCAGCTTCTGTAGCGTTGGTAGAATTCAAAATAAAATCGTTATTATCCCTGTAATCGACAGGTGGCACCCTCTACCCCCCCCCCCTTGTGAATTGTGAATAGAAGGGCAAATGAAAAGCTTCTTTTTGGTCAAATTAGATTCTGGAAAGCCCTGTAGGGTTAAAACTAGCAATAGAACAAAAAAATTATTTAAAAAATAAATATGTGGGTGGGTGAAGTCTGGTCCTTTTGTAAACTCAAAGGATCTTACTCTCCTGTTTGTTGGTTGAATTAAAAAATAAAATCTTATCTATTCAATTCAATAATAACTGTACATATTTAAATAATAAAGGGATAAGAATTGGCAATTTAAAGGGGGGATGATTTACTCAAGATAAAACTGTTTTGCCACTAACTTTTTGGCCATCTAATATTATCAATTGTAAATATTGTATTATTTTCAACAAAGATTACCGCATGATAATGTACTTTTCATGCGAAAAGCCATAAGATTATATTCAAAATAATTTTAGGGTAGGGAGAGGAGGAGATTAATTTAACTGACAGTGTCCTATCCCTCGTGTCTTTATCCTAGAACTAGTTGTGACATCTTATTCAAATAAGATTTAAAATGATTAAACAGGAATCAAAAGGAATTTGATTTCAAACTTTTTTTACTTTGACCATCATATATTTTTCATAACATCGGAATAATTTATTAAATATTGGATATAATGTAGACGCAAGTAATAATTCATGTCCTAAGTCATTTTTACAAAATCTCGAATCCTTTTTAGTTCTGGTTTGGAACTGCAAAGTATAAATAGGATTAACTTGTCCAGTGTTTGAGCTAACAGACAGAAAGACAGAAAGACATACAAACAAACAAACAAAAACCTTTGTAGCAAAAGTAAGCCTTTGAATTTGAACTTTGTTAAGGGTACAAAAAAAGATCTAAAATTACAGACCGCACTGAGGAGATATTTAGTTTTTAGTTTTGAATTACATGACTCATCTTTTTAACCCTTAGATTATAAATAGATGGATAGTCAGTTTATTTTTGCAATTGTAATATTAGGGATAGTTCAAAACGGTGTATACAACAAGAAAATATTAATATAAAACCCCCTCAATGCGACTATTCCTTTTAGAATTAAGTTGAAGCTTACCTGTTTATCTTGAATTTCAGCCTCCAGGGTCATGAGGTCATCGTGGGCCTTGCGCAGGTTATCCATGTCGCTCGGCATGCTGTCGTACGACGCCAGCTTCATCTCAAACTCGGTGACCACAATGGACACCTCCTCGAGGCCGTTCAGGGTGATCTCAACACACTTGAGCCGCTCGACATAGTAGCTGCTGTAGCTCCAGATTCTGTCCCACTGGTCTAACACTTTGTCAAGTCTGTCTTGGTCGGCTGGAGTCTTCTGGGGGATGTTGTTGAAGAGATCCTTCACCTTGTTGACGTTGCGCTCCTCGCCCTGCAGGTTGGATTCAAATTCTTTGTGCGCGATGACGTGGGTCTGTAGAGTTTCAACATCACGTGGCAGAGGTGCCTTACACACCTTGATGATTGTCTTCTCGTATTCGTTGAGAGTCATTTCTAGGCTGTTAACTCCATCCTCGAAAAGCTTGGTGGCATTGCGCTTTTCATCATCCATAGCGGCGCGACGCTCCCATTCGTCAAACAGACGGTTGACCTCGGCGATTTCACGCTCGAGACGGCGCAGCTGTGGATCATTAGGCTCGCCTTCTTGCAGCAGCTTCTCGGCGTCTTCGTTCAAGGCGTGGCGGATGTTAAGCCTTGTTTCCTTCTCCATGGAGATGTAATGTTCATAATCCCATGACTTTACAACCTTAATAGTGGCAAAGATCATGTTCTGACGCATGCGTAAGTGCTTCTTCTGCCACAAGGTGATGACGCGGTCAAAGTGGCGCTTCAGCTTCTCGGCGGTGTCAATGGCCTCTTGGTCGGGAGGCGGCAGCAGAAAAACGACGCCAGGTACTTCAGCCTGCTGGCCGCGGCTAGTTGTAATCTTCCACGCGTTTTTGTTGGTGTTATCGCGCACAGTAACAGTCTCATCCTTGCTGATGCTAACCTTGTCGTTTGAGTACTTGCACACAGCAATGGCCTCCATGGGCTGACGCATTCTCTCCCTACGCTGACGCAGCGGAACAATATCCTGGGCGGCCTCAATCAGCCTCTGGACCTCATCCTCATAGGATGAAATCTCTTCGCGCAACTGTTGCATTTCTTTCAGCAGGTTTTCACCCTCGTCAAGCTGGAACTCTGGCTGAGCAAAATGGTTGTTCAGCACCTCCTCCTTGGAGGTTAGCCAGTCGTCGGCTACGCGACATTCATCAAAGAATCTAAAATAAGAAATTATTTTATTGATAATGAAAAAAAGGTGTGTAACGTTTCAGCCAATCAAAAGACAAAACATGTTAGTTCCTGTCCAACAGGGATCTAAAGGGATAAGATAATGGCCGATAAAATGATGTTCATCCCCAATTATGATACGAAAATTTACCCCTTCTGTAATTGTATATTAGAATTAGTGGTTGAAACTTTAAACACTCTACCTAATAAACTAACTAAAAAAATTCAATGAAAGTCCCCAAAGTTATTAAGCCAACTTATAAGAAAACGTTACTATAAAACTTTGGGGACTTGTGTAATGTGTAATAAACAGCCCATTCCCCAAACTCTCTGATGTTAACTCTTCTTTAACTTAAAGGTTAAGGGCAAAATAGGTTTTTTCAGGTGACACATCCCTCCCTGTTTTGATTAAAATGATGACTCAAACTTAATGCATAAACAAAGGACATTTGTTCTTTATTTCTTTATTTAAATCTCAATCAATAATAACCAGATAAACAAAGATTCAAATTCTCAAAAATAAATAATAATTTTAAAACCGTCCAATTACAATTATCTGAAGAACTTTGCCTTCAAATCATCGACAAAATGGAGACAAAATAGTTTTTCTTTCCTTGTCCTTAAGAATAAACAATAGGTATACTCAAAACTTATTTCTTGTCTACCATTATTTCGTGCTTAACACAAGAAATGCTCGTGTGACTTAACTCAAAATTTGCTTCCCAAAAAAGCTCGCCAAACTAATGCAAGTAGTTATTGTATAGAGTACTTAAGTATGTGAATGAGATAAAAACATAAAAAAAAAAATTAAAGCAAATGTAACTTTAAAAGCCTCTCTTTGGAATCTTTATTTCAAGCCAAATAATAAATAGGCATATTTTGAGTTTATCCCTTTATGCAGAGAGGACAGATAGTTTGTGCTTTAGATTTGACAGGGCATACGCCTGTCAATATATTATCAACTTAAGAAGAGAAAGTCCTTTTGGATTTCTTGTCCTTAAAATACAGCCCTTTTGGGGCATTTTTTCCATGATAAAAAGGATTTATTTCACAAGGTCACTAACACATTTTGTTATTATTGAAGTTACAATTCCTATATGAGCTTTTAAAAGTAGTTGAAACCAAGAAAGAAAAAATATACTTGATTAAAATGGAGTAGTATCCCTTTAAAATAAATGTATTTGTCAGGATGAAAGGACAGAGGGGCAGATGTTTATGTATATATATATGAACGAATAGGAAAATAAGTTTAAATTGTTTTGCAAAGATAAAAAGTATGATAACTATATCATTTCGACACGTAGGTGTTAGCTGCAAAAATCTGTTATAGTCTTATATTTTTACAGTGGATCACCCTTAATTTCCCCTAAAAAGTCTTTAGAAAAATACATTTGCGAATCTTGCTTTGTTTGTATAAAGTTTGATAAAAAAATGCTTTGCCAAATTCTACATGATAACAAACCAGAATACTAAAATAGAAATATGACAGACGAACTGAAGACTCCTAACCATAAATTACAGTCATCTATCTTATATAACAGTTGAGAAAATCAAAATTACCAATAACTCATGAGAAAAATTGTTGTTTAAGGAAGTGTTTATCCTTGTTTTCCCATTAAAATTGCATTGAAAGGATTCTCACCCACGCATTGATATATACTTGATTAAAACTTGGTTATTGTAAGTACTACTCTACAATTAACGATTTCCGCAGATTTTTGGGTTTACTCGGGGAATTGACATTGGACTGTAAATTATTCTGGTGTCCAAAGTTCCTAAACAAGTTGCTCTGTGGCTTAAGCTTTTTTAAGATGGGTAATTTTCATTAGGAATGTTTTGTATGTAATTTTTCTCAACTGTCTTATCCCTTAAGATCCCTGTATTTTTCTGCATTATTACATTGGTAATTTTAACATGGATGGTTAGAGAAACCCCCTCCCCCCTATTATTTAATTGATCCAATAACACCTTCTTTAAATTTTCAAGGTGATCTTTTAAAAGGACGAAGCTACTGTAAAACTATCTTTGTCAGTACGGTGACCATGAAACAAACATGATTTATACGGGCATGATTAATTGTGAAGATTCCCTAAACGATGGTCATCTACTCCTTTCTATCAATAACCTAACGAGTGCCTACTCATTACCCACCTGTCCGTCTGTCTGTCTGTCTACCTAAATATCAACTACTTACCGATGGCTGATGGAAGAATACTTGAGATGTGTCTCGAGACAGAGGGTGAGCTGCAGCAGCCAGGCCCACTTGTTCTGCATTGCCGACATGTGCGCCTCGATCACCTCGCCAGCGGGGTGGTGGCTGATGATCAAGCTCTCCCCACGGTCCAGCACAGAGCTAAACTGCGACTCGCGCTTCTCGAGGTCAGACATCAGACGCTAAAAAAATATGAAAATCCATTAAAAAATTCCAACAAAAGCTAACATATTTCAGGGATCTAAAAGGAATAACACAATATCGATAAATTGGTGTACATCACCAATGATGATGCACAAAATTGCTCTTCTGTACATTACAATTAAAGGTTGAAAAGTTTTGACACTCAACTTAATGAACCAACCAATCAAAATTCAATTAAGTCCCCAAAGAAGTTGTAAGGCAAACGAAAAAGAAATAATATAAAACTTTGGGGACTAGTTTAATTAACAGCCCATTGTCCCTTCTCTCACTGCTAAAATTAGTGGAATGATTTACCCAGCTGTTTACGAGATCTTACTAGACAAACAAACAATCATTACACACATCCTAATACTTTAGTATATGGGATAATAAAGCTAAAAGCAATGCTAAATTAGGATAGGAATTAAAATAATTGAGTACATGTGTTTGGGAACTTTTATCTTCAAAAACCATTATCAAATGCACTTTCTATAGGTACTCAGTTAAGCTTTAATGTTGTTTCTATATCAACATAAGAATAGTTTCATAATGATGTTTTCTTATTCGTTGGATTAACAATTTAGGGGACTCTAGTTAATTCAGATTGAATGGAACATTAAGTTGAGTATTCAAACGTTTCAACTACTAATTCTATTCTATTGAAGGGGTAATTTTGTGTATCATCAATGGGGATGTACATTAATTTATCGGCCGTTGTCTTATCCCTTTAGATCCCTGGCGTAAGTGTCTTTTGTAAGTAGCTAGAAATGATTTTATAAATGTTATAAAGTGGACATAATACTTCAAAGTTTAACAGGGAAAAGGCCTGAAATGACCCATTTCCAACCTACTTGTCATTCCAAATGGAATTGTTAGATTACCAGAAATTATTTAGGATGCATTAGGCATTAAGGCAGTATTGGGCATAATTCCTTTTTTAAATGATAAAACAGATTAGGCAGTCATATATGCTTATGTGCATTAGAGAGAGAGGGATTTTTCAACAATAGTAAAACAGTTTTGTCATTTCTGCTATTAAAAAAAATAATAGGATATCTTAAACTAAAACTTCAATTTGTCTAATTTTATATTTCTGACAGGCAAAATAGATGTAATTCAGTTAAATTTCTCTTTATGGCCATAATCCTTTTATATTCAGTAGTAAGTTTTTTTTGTAGCGAAGGATCTCGCTAACCGATATTGTTCTCCTTTGCAGTAAAGCTTCTATATAATAGGTCCAGGTAAATCTTTTTTTTTACTTTTAATTTTAAAAATGGGGAGGGGCTCGACTTTCCCCCTCACACTTGCCCCTAGAAGGTGAAGTCTTATAAAAATTTAAGAATTCGACTCCTACTATGTTTTCTTACACCATAATAAACCATATAAGAATCTGGCTATCTAAGGACTAGTTTTTCTTATCTGCTCCAATTTAACAGTTGAATTTGAAATTTAGATTAGTAGATAACTAACAACATACAGTCGTCGTTAAAGCAGTGGTGTTTTTATTTTACCATTTAACATAAAAAAATCTCTCATAAAATAGTTATAGAGTAATTTTTTTGAGTAAACATATTTTTAAAAATGAACCGTTTTTGAATTAACCCCTGTTTCATTCCATTTTGGGGCTTGTAAAACAAAGAAGTGCCATATATTTATATGAGAATTTTTTTTTATTGGAGGTTGCTATCAATTTTTGTATGTTTGTATGTTTTCTAGACATACAAACAAACAAACAGCCATAAAAATACACCAATTAAGCACATTGTATGGTTAAAGTTGTTAGTTTGACATTTGCAGTTGC
>LS054548.1:0-11458 GCA_900241095.1 Acartia tonsa
GACTCAAACATACCAAAATTTGGTTAATGATTTTATAAAATAAACCAAACTTTTTCATTACATTTTAAAGAAAGTTCAAAGACAAATATTAATAGAGGTTTATTACAAAATTATTTCCTAAGTATTGATTTTTTTGTTTTTATCTGCAAGCGAAGAAATGGCTTATTTTCTTATAGTTTAATTGTTGCTCAAATTTTAACGTTAACTTCGTGTTGAATTGAACTTGGCATTTTAATCTAATTTTTTTCTAACTTCTTGGAGCTTTTAAGAAATTATTCTACAAAAATTACTTAAAAAATAAGGAAAGGTAAATAAAAATGAATTCTGAAAAAACTAATTTGTGTTCTCTTTAAGTGATAAATAACAGGGAAATAGGGATGAGACAATCGATCTAAAATTAATTTTCTTGGCTGTCATAGACTTAAGGTACTTGACTAATGCAACTTTTCTTATTTTGGCTAATTTTAAAGACTTTGTGGACAAGCGCAATTAATGCCGCTGATTTTATTACATTGGTAGCATTGATATCTTCCCTTAAATAGTTTTGAAACTTCCCTAGACCTATAAGAAGCTTCACTGAAAAGGAGAACCATATCAGTTCATCAGTTATCAAGATCCTTTGATACAGACAAAAAAAAGCTGCGCCCCTAGCATCTAGATGCTCTGTGTTCAAAGGGGAGATGATAGACACAAAAATAGCATACACCCTTACCAAGACTTTAATCTAAAAGTAAAATAGCCTAAAATCATCCCAGGATCTAAGTGAAGCTTCTATAAAATGGTCAACTCAATCACCTCAGTAGTTATCAATATCTTAGGCTACAGACAAAAAAAACTCCTAAGATTTATTTTTTTTAAATTTTGGTATTCCTCCAACTAAACTATGAACCTGTCAGCGGCGCTCGCCTAGCCGCAGCGCTCGGCCCCCTAGCCTGCCTAGCCTCGGGCGCACGGCCCCCTAGCCTATAACCTTACCTAACCTAATTGTAAAAAAAATTTCGTTTTGGCCAGGTTCACAGTTTAGTTAGGGGGGGGGGTGGATTAGCAAAATTTTCAAAATTTAAATAAAATTTCTAAGAGGATAACGTCAAAAAACTATCACTTTATGTATAAACACAAAGCAGAGTTATTTGAAATTTCCTTTAAGACATAACTGGTACACCTTAGATGCTGCACTAAACAGTATTTCTGTGAGTCCCATAGCAGAATATCCAACCCAAAGTCCTAGAGCACTTCCAACTTCCACAAGTAGATTAAACACTGTGTAAGAGTATTGCTGAGACGTCACCTACAAAAATCAAAATGCAAACTCCTTTAGTCATATATTACTGACAATTCTCTATCCTCTAGGGGCTTTGATTGACTCAGACAGAAAATTTGCAAAATATTATGTACTCATATTAAATAGAAATACAAGAAAATAATTTTTGGTATTGCTTCTAATCCAATTTATATCAGCTGTATTAGAACAGGTTCTAAGCTAAACTTAAAAATCAATTACCTGTATATATTCATCAAACAAGAAATCAACACGAACAGTGGTTTTATTATCCTTGACAATTTGTTGAGTTTGTATGATATGCAGATCCATTTTCTGACACATTTCATTACATTTTTTTGTGTACAGCTGAATAATAGTATTTTTTTATTGTAAACTATTGTAAAAGTGAATAGATAGGTTTTTTTACATCACGTAATGTTGTGGAAATAAGTGTGTCTGTCTTTACCAAAGAGATCTGTAATCGCTGAACCATTATGGTTCTCCTTTATAGTGTAGCTTCTCATAGGTCCTGGGAAGGTTTATACCTTTTTTTTAGGGAAATCACCCCTAGCAAATTAACCTAAAATTTTTCTTGGTGGTTAACTCCCTCTACCCCACCTCAAATGCTCCAAGACTGCTAGTATACAATTTTACTATAACATAAATTTGATCAAATAAAGTAAAAGGTTCAAAAGGTATTTTCATTGCCTTTTAGTAATTTAGTAGATTACAATTAATTGATGTAAACCATATTGATACCTGTATCCCTATAACTGCATTGTAAACTTCATTAGATATAAAACTCCCACTCATGAACTGATATACATTTGAAGAGTCAAAGACAGGATTACAATCAGTATCATCTTTCAGCCAAGGGGGGAGACAATCACCAAGATGTTCAACAAGATCCTCATTTGCCTTAGAATCCAAACAATTTAACCTTGAAGACTTGTCTTTGAAACATTTTGCCATCTGTTCACTTGTTTTCATTTTGATTAGGTAGGCGTAAAAGAAACCAAGAGAATTTTTATTGATCTTGATCTTGTCCCCAGTAGTGTAAACTTCACCAATGTTGTACTTGGTTTCTGCTTGTGGATCAGTAATGTATATTTCATATTCCTCATCATTGTCAAAATCATCAGCAAAGAATTTTACCTGCACATAAGGAAATTCATATCCATCATACACAAAACATTTGCCTTTATTAGCAACAAAAACCTCTCTTTTTCTTAAATTTTCATTATAATTTTCCACTACATCAGCAGCATCAATTGCCTCTCCATAGACATGATCCAGTACTTCTTGAAATGTTTTGTTCACATGTTTACCCCAGGAAACAACCTTACCCTTGGTATCATCAGTAACACCAGCAAGAAGATGATCGAGGTCTCTATATCCAAGTTCTTGGGCTTTAGAATCATTAAACTGCTTAGCCCTACAAATTGTAATCTGTGGCCTGTATTCAAGATCAAGTTCAAAGTCAACAGATTCTGTAATTGCAGAGGTTGGCCTCTTAAAGTAAGTTGAGAAGGCATTGTACATTTGATAAACAAATATTGCATAAAAAATTATTCCTGCCAGGAATTTGAGCCCTTTGATAATCTCCATGATCAAGTATTTACTGAACTGACTTTGAAAAGAACTATATATTATATGTAAGTTTACTTAGCATTATACCCTGATTTAATATGATTATAGGTAAAGTTGTTTGATTAATAACATTCAAAGTGATTTTTTTGGCGGAAAATAGGAATATATTATTAATCGATAGCAAACTAACAGGGCTCGGCAGTCACGCGTCAGCTGCCTAATGAAAATCAAGTCTAAACATCAGCTGGAAGTCTAAACCTGACCTAAATATGGATATCCCTTTTCCACCCAAAAAATCTCTATTGGACAATGTGTGTTTGTTTTTGGAAAATCAAAAATTTGTGGGCAAGGAAAAATTGTGCGGAAAAAAGTGTTGTAAAGTTTTTGTCATTTTGTCTCCGAACGTAGGTGGACATATGTAGCATTCTCTTTTGTTCATGATTTGATTCAATTTTGTTGGGACATGAGGCAAAATCGTTTTTTGAATTGTGGACAGAATAATTACTCCATTTGTGAGGTAGTGTGGTAGCTGCTTGTGTTAATTCATCAAAGGTACGTGTGAATTGCTTTTTAACTCTCCCTAAACAAATTTATGGCCAAAGACTGGTATATACATAAGAGAATAATTTAATTTGTTCTTTTTGGTGTAAATATATTTTTAATATTGATAAAAATATTTTTTTAAAGCAAAAGCACATTTTTTTGTATCTGTATTTTTTGGTATATTCTTTTTGAATTTAAGCAATACCTATGTTCTAAAATTGACTAATCTTGTAATTTTATTTTAGATAATGTTTATCCAGTTTAGAGCACTTTGTAAATTATAGCTATTAACTGCATCATGTTGATTATTAACCGCTGCCACTGGCGTCTGTTACTCTATAATTAGGCCTGGCTAAACGTTAAGACGTCCTAGGAACACTTACACTAGCGTAACAAGTTCAAAGCATCAAACGGGTTTAGGTTTGAATCTTAGTCGCGGTTGCCAATCTCTGCAAACTGTAATTTCTTTTGTAATAAAATTAATTTGAAAATTATTTGCGTACTGTCAAATTCCTCAATTATTCATCTTTTATATCATTAATTTAAAATTACAGAGCTGTTCTATTCATGTATAAGTTCGACATGATATTTTTAGTATATCTTAAACTAAATAAATAATAAATAAATAAATCTTTTATATCCTGTAACTCATTCAACTCCTGTTACTAAAATCTTATTCTATTTCTAATAAGCTGTGCTACTTGTTAAAATCACCTACTTGTTATATACATAAGGTTGTGCAAACAACACTGTATAAATTATAAAAAAATTAGTAGCGAAGCTACTCTATAATTAACTTTGTCCGTCAGTCCGTCCGTAACGCTATGGGGGAAACGTGATTTTCTCAGCTACTATTCAAGATATACAGCTGAAATTTTTAGTGAAGATTTCAATGCCCATCTAATCTATACATTGTTTTGTCTAACTTACTGTTACTTGGAGTGCTAAATCGAATAATAGATTTTCGTGATTTTTTAAATTCCGATTCAAGACAGAAAGCTGATACTTCCAGTGATTAATTTATTTTACATTTAAAATATTTCCATCAAGTTTTATTAAGATTTTTTTTATTAATTGGGGTACTAGACCGATTCCTAGATTTTTAGGTCTGATGATTTTCTCTATTCCTATTCAGGATTGACGGCCGAAATTATCGGGGATTGAATATGCTTATATTCTACATATTTCCATTAAGTTTTATTAAGAATTGTTTATTTTTTGTGGTACAAAATCGATTCCTAGATTTTTAAGTTTTCGCGATTCAAAGGTTGCGTGATTTTAAAGGCTTTGTGATATCCCTATTTTATCAAGTTTAATGATTATTGTATGACACTGCTCTGTATAGTAAATTTTTTCCCGATATCCATTCATAATTTGTGAGCTTCGCTACTTATGGATGTTGTCATCCTTGTTTAAATAATATTTACATTCCAGAATTTATAAACTATTGTTAATAATGATTATTATATAAAATATACATTAATTTTTTTTTTTTTGGGGGGGGGGGCTTGTAAAATCATGATAGCCCTTTGAACTGAAATTTTGCAAAGTAATAAAATAGTTTATTGCTATAGCTATTTTATTAAGACAATAAAGTGTAAGATTTAAAAAAAAATGATCATATATTTTTATTAAAAAGGTCCTAGCTGCATGAATCTTCATATTTAGGAATAAAACTAGTTTTTATCTGATTATTAAATCAATTGTGACAGACGGACGGACATTCAGAGTAATAGTTTATGAAACATGCTTTACATAATTAAAAGGTACTTCATGTATATTAAAACAAGGATATATAATATACATACCAAAGTTGATAAATGTATACTGTTTATCCGATTTAGGGGGAGCTCAGGTATATCCCCCCCTCCCCCTAAAAAAAGTGAGCAATATTTATTTAGTACGATTTTTTTTTCAGTTAGATGGTGCTTTATGAATATTTATGGAAAGTATAAGATTTAGAAACTTCTTCCACACTTCAAAATAAAAGAAGCAGCTTATAGTGCCAATTAAAAATGACGTCATACAATACAAATGACCAATCATAGGCCAGTATATATTATAATTGACCAATGGTAAATGTATACTGGTCTTTTATATGGCGTCATTTTTTATTAGATACTCTAAGCTGCTTCAAAACAAAATTAAATGCAAGGATGTACAGACCCTAATTGTAGCAGAGCTTGACTTTAGATAAATAGAAAATAATGATTGCTTATATTGTGCGTCATTTATTTTTCAATAAATCATATGAAATAATAATTACGTTTAAAAATTGTACATTTTCAAGGAAAATAATAAAAGAAAATTTTTAAAAATGATAGGAACCCATTTTCCATAACTAAACTCTAACCACATAAATATTTAATACATAGTGATGAAGTGCTACTTTTGCGGTAGTATCTGGTATAGCCTCTTTTTAAAGCACTAGCGGCTTCGCCCCTAGTCTCTAAGGGCTTTGTCACAAGAGGTAATTTAAAAAAATTGGAGATGCAACCACTTATTTCGAACATATTTTTAAAAAATGGAGGTGCAGCCTCTACTTTCAAACATATCTATTTTAGAAAAGAAAAAAAATTGGGGGGGAATTTTTTTTGTTTTTTGGGGGGCGTTGGGGGTGTCCCATCCCCCAAGAAAATAGCCTAAAACCACCACAGGACCAGTAGGTATATTCCCTAAAGAGTATAATCCAATTCAGTGGTTACCGAGATCTTAAGGGACAGACGGACAGACAGACGGACGGACAGACAGACAGACAGACGGACGGACAGACAGACATCGTTCTACTTTGTATTATAGATGGATGTCGGCACATAATCCATTCAATTGTCATTTTAGATATCTGGCATATTATCATGAACTTTCTAATAATAAGTAATAAGTTCGAATCTTACACCACGTTACAACTAAAAATACCAAAAAATGATTTCTACTGCTGAGATGTAAGGTGCACGAAATGAAAAATTCGAGCAGTGGGAATTTCTTTGCCCAACAACAGGTGCAACTAATTACCATGCACTGTTATGATTTACAGACAAGGGTCGCTCAATAAAAGGGTTAGTTGTCTGAAGGTCGTTTGATTATATAATCGTGGAATAAGACTTTTCATGGCAATATGGATGTATCCGTGGATATTATGACAGGGGAAAAATTGTCATCTAGTTAGGTTGCTATTTCCCTTGTCATTTCGGTCAGTTCGTTTATCCAGCAGGAGGGAAGGGTATGGGGTAAAGTGGAAGTGTGGTCATTATTTTAGCCCGCTATAAGTTCATTATAATAGAGTATATGATAAAATCCAAGTAATGATAAATCCATTGTCATGGCTGTCATGTTATTGACACTGTGTTATTCAACGTGGAATTAAAGTCTATTTAATATATCTCGCTTTAAAAATACTGGATTCTACCAAAAAATTATAAAATGATAAATATAAGATAACTGTTATAATTATTTGTTTAATTCTAAAAAATATGAATATTTTTTTAAAGAAAAAGTAAAACTTTTACAAGTGTAGGATTTTATTTAATATTTTTAGTAGCGAAGCTACTCTATAATTCCCTTTTCCGTCAGTCAGTCCGTAACGCTATGGGGGAAATGGGATTTACTCAGCTCCTATAACTGATAGAATGCTGAAATTTTTTGACAATATTCATATTAATAAGGAGCACAATTAACTATAAAACATCAATGGCGGTCGGAGCGCTTTTTAGCAGCTAGGTTTTAGGCTATTTGTGTATTTTTTACATTTTTCTCCATATCTTTGGTGTTTATGGTCCGATTTCCAATTTTTTTTTCAGTTTTAGAAATCAAAATTAAATTTCCTGTTGTTTAAAGAAAACAACTATGACGGTCAGACTACTTTTAAACAGGTTTTAGGCTATTTTTGTATTTTTCACAATTTTCTCCATATCTTTGGAGTTTATGGTCCGATTTCCAGTTATAGATATCAAAATTAAATTTTCTGTCATTTAAAGAAAACAACTATAACAGTCAGACTACCTTTAAACAGTTTTTAGGCTATTTTTGAATTTTTATATTTTTCTCCATATCTTTGGTGTTTATGGTCTGATTTCCAAATTTTTTTCAGTTATAGATATCAAAATTAAACTTCCTGTCGTTTAAAGAAAACAACCATGACAGTCAAACTGCCTTTTTGCAGGTTTTTGGCTATTTTCAATTTTTTCCTTATTTTTCCATTTCTCTTATGTATATAGTCCGATTTTCAAAATTAAGGATATAAAAATTGAATTTCTTGTCATTTTAAGAAAACAACCGTATTCCCATCCATGAATATTTGGGCTTCGCTACTTATGGATGTTGTCATCCTTGTTACTATTATAAAAATGATTAAAATTGAGAATGAAGTTTTTTATCATATCTCTTTATTGTTAATCAATAAAAGATTTAAAACTACTTTTTTAAAATACATTTTTATCATAAATGTACACTTTTTCACACCTGTAATTTGTTGGATAAAAATATAAAAACTAATGTAAAATTTGATAATTGATGAGTTATATTTACAATGGAACTAGATAAACAGTAACTGAATAAACTTCAAGTACTAATTCTGTATCATTTTATTCTACAGGGTGTATTATATTGGTTACAGGGTAGCCTCTTAAGGTCACCGCTTGTATATGCACTGCATGGTATGGATTCAGATATTTTCAAATAAAAAAAAATAACGGATAGAAGAGGAGGGTGGTTATCACGAAGACCTTCAAGGGAAAGCCTCTAATTAATCAACCAAATTTTGTAGTTTTCAATTTATTTATAATGATTTAAGATTTATTTCATAGTGTTTTAAACATTTGATTGTAATAAATTTAAGTTTCAAAAATAATGAAAGAAATTAATTCAAATGTTTAACTGTACATTGTACAAGAAACTCTTTTAACAGGAAAAACAATGATGTAATTTATAAACATAGTGTACAAAAGTGAATTCTTAAAAAAAATTTGCCTCGCTAAAATCAGTTTGCCTCACTAAAATATTTAGAGGGGATAATTTTGCCTCAATAAAATTTTAGTGAGGTAAACTGATTTTAGTAAGGCAAAAGTTTTTTTTAAGAATTCACCTCAGGTAAAAGATAAGACAAGTTTATTGTAAACATTCAACATAATATAGAGTTTTTTCTTACTTCGTAGTTAGAAGATGCCTTTAAAAGCATTAATATTGGGCTTGTTTTGCCTAGGTAAATTTACATTAGAATTAAGTGCAGGTTTTGGACAGTTTTAAATAATCCAATAATACTTAAATATTTTATATTAATGTAGAGCCAAACTTTTTTGAAAATCATTATTTTTATAAGTTATGACATAATTACTGCCGTGATTAGAACCAATTACGACCAAAAAGACGCTAGTAGTATGATGGTTGGATATTGATTTCGTAAGGGTCGAAACCAAGTCAAATTTATTTGCTATTTTAGTAACTAGTAAAATGGAAACAAAAGGGACCAAAATTGAAACAGCGTAATAAGTGTTTAATAAAAAATGACGTCATACAATGCAAATGACCAATAATACGCCATTATACATTGTAATTGACCAATGTTAAATTGTATAATGGCCTATCATTGGTCATTTGTTATTGGACACTACATTCTGTTTCCAAAAAACTTTGTATAAAAAGTGCTTATCTATGGCATTAATGCCTGTTTAAAGCCTTCTTGTGTCTAGGCGTTCAGGTTCAAAGACATGACACCATGGTCTGGCCTTATACATGTCTTGTGTCTAGTTTTTCAGGTTCCCAGACATGGCACCATGGTCTGGCCTTATACCTGTCTTGTGTCAAGGTGTTCAGGTTCCCAGACAAGGCACCCTGGTCTGGCCTTGTACCTGTCTTGTGTCAAGGTGTTCAGGTTCCCAGACATGACACCATGGTCTGGCCTTAGACCTGTCTTGTGTCAAGGTTTTCAGGTTTCCAGACATAGCATCATGGTCTGGCCTTATACCTGTCTTGTGTCTATGTGAACAGTGCAGGTGCTGGTACTATATATTTCTTGCATTTAGGTGAACAGGGCAAGGGCATGACATGGACTTTTTTGTCTAGTACTACATATTTGTTGTGTCTAGGTGTTGAGGTTTCAGGACATGGCTCCATGGTCTGGCCCTACACCTGGCTAGATTATGGTGGTCAAATTGGTCTTGTTCCTGGTAAGTAATATTTTCTTTTTTGAAATATATTTAAACTCAATTTAAAAAAATACTATTTTGACTCAATTAATAGATAATCTTTACATTGAAGTCTTTTTTGATAGGAGGTCAATGCGATTCATATGCACAGCTAGAGGATGGTAGATATGCTGCTTCTTGTATGTGGTTCACCAACAATACTATTATCCAAGGTAGTTTTTCTTCTTTCCGTTCTCACTCTAACCCTTTGAGACTTCAACATGCGGTGCCCATAACCTGCTGCAGGGCTGTGGTGTAATCAATATAACCTAACCTAGCCAATGTAAACATTTAAGATCAAGAAAATTAATCCTTCTTGTATTAATAGTTAATAATTATTTGATATTTTTAAATTAATTATGAGGCAAAAATTAATTAGTAATTATTAAGGCGAGCAAACTCTTGATGAATCAATGAAAACATTTTTCAACACTTGGGGAACTTATGATCCCTTTAAGAAGAATCCATGGAGGGCTCCTGGTTCTGCACATATACACAGGAATGCAATTATTTTTTTATTTAAGATGATATGCCATTGTTTAAAAATTGTAATTAACTGCAAGATGTTAAAGCGAAACCACTAGTCCTTGAAAAAATAAAGTCGCCAAATCAGATATTATATAGAGAATTATATGATTTCTGAATGTGTTATGACCTCATTTGACCTTAAAAAATCTTGAACTGGACTGCCTTACAGTTATTACATTTTCAGTTATAAATCTAGGTATAATCTAAAATCTAGAACTTGTAGCTAACCCAGGGGACATTGGACTGTAAATCTTACGGAACTCAGAAGTCTTTAAACCATTTGATTATTCGTTGGGATAAAAACAAACTTTTTCACAAATAATTTTTAACATTCATAAGTAGTAATTGTTAATTATCAAATCCTATTAATTTCTCGTAAAAAAATATTTGATTTGTGTTGCACAGTCCTTGTGGCGTGGCTGGTGGAAATCCTTATGGGTGTCCTGAAGGAGATCCAAACATCAAAGATTGTCCTGGTATGTTATTGTTTACATTTTTTCCATTTTTTTGTTCATGAACATAAGCAAAGATTGTTTGGACCATCTACTGAATACCTAGTATTACTGACAACAAACACTCCACTGCACATTACCACCTTGGATTAGCTGTAATCATTATGTTCCTTAGGTGGAGGTTTCAGTTATGGACCATTTGCAGAACAGTTTGACTTCCAAGATGTCCAGGTTACTGAATGGAAGAAAGGCTCCGTTGTAGAGGTAATTTTCCTTTATCCCAGGGGAGGCCAGCAGGAAAAAAGCCTAAAACCACCCCAAAACATTTATATAGCTCCCCTGATAAATTCAACCAATCTGGACTAGCCATTTTATAGACCTTAAGCTTCAAACAAAAAGCCTTTTCTAGTAAGGGAATTTTATTTTAAGCCGAAGATCTTTGAAACGGTAAGTCTTACTTGTTAGTTCTTTCTCTTCTTATTTTAAGTCAGAGGGAAAGTCAACTGTAAATTAGCCGGACAGACAACCAACCCCTTTTTTTGAAGGCCATACTTGTATGGTAAATAGTTTGTTTACTTAAAAAAGTATCTGTTCTTTTGAAATCATTAAACTGCACGTGACATGTATATCATATTATTTTCTTTCTCAATCCAAGATAAACTTCACTATGATGCCGTGATACTGAATGTGCGTATGCCGGTTCATTATTTGTAAAAGGGATAGTTTCACGAAGTGCATTTGAAAAAGATAGTGAACTGTAAGTTTTTTCTATTTTAAATAACGTAGTAGTGCATAATATAAAGTTATTGATTAAAATTAAAAGATTTGACCAGGGATTTTCCTTAAAAAATGAGTTTTTCATTTTTATTTTCAACTTCGTTGCATGTTATATATGGCAAAAACTT
>LS054550.1:2310-13376 GCA_900241095.1 Acartia tonsa
TCCAGTTCTTTAATCCATTCAGATAAGGATGTATGCCATGGAGTAATTTGGGCGCTTAAAGTTAGACTACAACATTTATTTCATCTGTGGAGTTTGTACCTGGCAACTGGACTAAAACAACAAGGCCTCCAGCCGGAGGTCTCTGTCTACCTAACCCATCAACATTGCTAGGCAATAAGCTTCACATCACAGGTGTGTGTTTACGTTACACTAGTGCCCAAAGTATTTTAATGACGTTTTATTTATCGTTGGCTTAACAGCTTTGGGGACTTCAATAAATTTTAATTGTTTGAAGTTGAGTATCCAAACGTTTTAACCTCTTATTGTAATCCAAAATCCAATATGTAAACAAACATCAATTAATCATAAAATGTCTTATCCCTTTAAATCCCTGCAAAAAAGTCTTACCTGTGTTTTCGTAGTTTCCAACGAAGCGTAGATTTTCTTCACTATGTTCTCAAAATACTGTTGGTACGTCATATCCGTCATCTGATCCAAGGCACTGTTCTTTGCATCGACAAATGGTCCAATAAAGACGGCAACATGCGGTTCTTCTTGTTGGATACACGTCAGTATGTCTGTCAGAGGCTGGATAGAATCGGAGTCCTGGATAGGCCAATCATACAGTATTAAGTTTTAGAATTGGTTTCATGCAGAGTGTTTTGGATAGCCTATTATATAAAGAAATAAGGTTTTTACGTCTGTATATCTCAGAGGCTTATTTTCTGACTTCACCAACCCTTTACTTTATTTAATTTAGGTCTTAAATATGTTTTTGCCCTTCCCTATCTCTTAGAATACAAAACTTCTTGATGCTAGGCACTAAAAACCTTAGTTTTCTTTAAAAATTTCTTTCTAGATTTTTATTCATAAAAAAAATCAGGAATAAAGTACAACCAAAAAGCGAAACAAATCTAAAATATGGAGGGCAGATAAAAAGGTCGTCAATTATACTATGTGCTTTCCCCCAATGCAATGGCAGCTTAAAACACGTGTAAGTTTCGTGATTTTTTTCCGAATATAAGATTAAGCTGATGAAAATCTTTCTAAATTGTGTAACTTAATAATACATGCCTGAGGAGTATAAGGTCCACAGCTGATAACCATTTCAATAACTTGATCTTGGGAGGGGGTGGGGGCTAGTGGAGGTAAGGGTTCTGTATGTAACTTATGCACCTGAAATATATATTAAGAATGTTGTAGTTTTGAAAGGTTTTGTGACAGTTTGCAAAAATTAAGTACCTACTTACTTATCCTTTGTACATTTTTAGAGCAAGGGTGGTTTACGGGTTCGGCCCCTCCTATCCCCTCAAAATCCTAATTGTACATTTTTAGATGCTGATTTTTAGAGCAAGGGTGGTTTAGGGGTTCGGCCCCTCATCTCCCCTTTAAAATTCTAAGGTTCTACACTTTTTTTTTTGTCTTTCAAGAGGGTGAATGTAAACGTATGCATTTTAAGATTTGTGCCCTAATGGTGCCCTAAACCCCTTTATGGAGCGCGGCTTTAAACCTTTTGGGCCAATAGGCCGCCCATTATCCGATCAAGTACCCTTTAGTCCTCTAATCTCTAAATTAATAGGAATAGAAAATGAACAAGGAAACAAGAATTAGAATAAAGAAAGGTAGCAGTTCTATAGCATATTTCTCAAGCATTATAAAAAAACTTCGCTAGTAAAACGCGCGTTACCTGTAGCCGACTGCCATTAGGATTTGTGCACTCGAGCCCCACAATTTGTCCAGGAAACAGAGAGAAACTGTCCAGCTTGGATAGGTCCAGTGGTAACACAGCACCTGCAGATGTATCCATTGAAGCCTGTAGTATTGTATTGAATGGATAAATTGGACAATTAAGATGCTATGCGGTTTATTTGAATCTATTTTATACGATCCATCTATCTTTATAAAGCCTCATTTTTCATATCGGTCGCATAATTCAATCCTCGAAATACTACAAACAATGTTTTTGTCAAGAAATTCAACTGTTAGGTTGGTTCATTAAGTTGATTGTCCAAACGTTTCAACCACTAATTGTAATCTGAAGAAGGGGTAATTTTGCATGTAATCAATAGGGATGTACATAAATTTATCGGCCATTGTCTTATCCCTTTAGGGTACCCTTCTAACAGTTTTAATCAAAGGAAAATACATAAAAATCCATGGAAACTTAATTATCCATTAATTCCTGCCTGTAGAATAACACTATTGCTGTTCAACCTTCCCTCGGAGTCACAACAAATACGTCCAACTGCCAACTGGGGCTCTACCTGAATTTATTATAATATTATTAAAATGGATTTATTATTACCTGGATTTTACACCTGACATGAAACCGTCACTACCCTACCCAGGGAGGGAGGAGACATTGGACTTTTTAGTACACTAGTCCCTAAAGTTTCATAATAACGTCTTCTTATTCGTTGCCTTGACAAGCGTGGGGACTTTCATTCAATTTTGATTTGTTGGTTCATGAAGTTGGGTGTCCAAACGAATCAACCACTAATTGTTATCTAGAGAAGGGGCAATTTTGTGATTCATCTTTGGGAATGTACATCAATTTATCAGCCATTGTCTTATCCCTTTAGATCCCTGGTTCCTACCTGAGTCATCCTGATGTCCATAAGATCATTATTCTCCAGCCTGGCGGTGATCAGATCGGTTCCCTTGCAGATAAGTTCATCCAGAACCGCGGCCCGCTCCCGCAGGCTGTCAAACATGTATTTGTAGGGGCCGGAAAGCGTGCCTGCCGACCGTTCAATGCTCACCTGAAAATCGAATTTTAATCAGGGTTGGCAAAAATCCGGATTTTACTAGAAAAGTCCGCGGACAATGGAAAAGTCCAGTTTTAAACGGTTAAATCGTAGAAAACCAGAATTTCAAAAAAAATAGAGTTAAATTTGTTTTAAAAAATTGTAAATTCTACTGTTATGTAAATTTTGATTACTTTCTATTTTTTTCAAACAAAAATGTTGCTTTCTAAAAAAAGTCTTTTTGTTGTAAATTCTAATGTTTTTACTGTGTGTACAGGCGAAAACAGCATTTTTATCAAGGTGGACTTTTGCTATGTAGTTTATAAATGGTTAAACCTGGAAAACCATGTGGACTTTTTTCATAAACCTGATTTTGATTAAGTATTTCATTTACATTAAGAAACTTTTTATCAGAATCAGATTTTATGAATTATGCATTGAAATAGATATTTTCAAAGAAAAGCTATTTTCTCTGCTACATCGTTTACAATAAAAATCCACCGTTTCTCTAAACATAGAGGTTTTCTTTATCCGTAGAAGTAGTAACAAGATATCTTTCTTTGTAAGATCTCGTGAAACGCTGGACCGACAATGTCGCCTAATTCTTAATTGTGCTTAATGTTGACTATAAAAAAAATCAGCAGTATATCTTAAAAAGGAGCCGAGAAAATCACATTTTCCCTAATAGCATTACGGACTGACGTACAGCCTAAGTGTATTATAGAGTAGCTTCGCTAAAAAAAATTCAATACCTCAACCCCTGAAGGTGCCCAGTCCCCTGGAGCATCCTGATTGTGTTGTAGAACTATTTCCCCCTTGTTCTTTCTATCTGCATATCTAAATTATTATAAGATTATGGGGTTATCAAGGTATGTGGAGGGTGCCTAGTCCCCTGGAGAGTCCTGGTTGTGTTGTAGAACTATTTCCCCCTTGTTCTTTCTATCTGCATATCTAAATTATTATAAGATTAGGGGGTTATCAAGGTATGTGGAGGGTGCCTAGTCCCCTGGAGAGTCCTGGTTGTGTTGTAGAACTATTTCCCCCTTGTTCTTTCTATCTGCATATCTAAATTATTATAAGATTAGGGGGTTATCAAGGTATGTGGAGGGTGCCTAGTCCCCTGGAGAGTCCTGGTTGTGTTGTAGAACTATTTCCCCCTTGTTCTTTCTATCTGCATATCTAAATTATTATAAGATTAGGGGGTTATCAAGGTATGTGGAGGGTGCCTAGTCCCCTGGAGAGTCCTGGTTGTGTTGTAGAACTATTTCCCCCTTGTTCTTTCTATCTGCATATCTAAATTATAATAATATCAAGGCATGTGGAGGGTGCCTAGTCCCCTGGAGAGTCCTGGTTGTGTTGTAGAACTATTTCCCCCTTGTTCTTTCTATCTGTATATCTAAATTATTGGAACATTAGGGGGTTATTTCAGTATCTGATTTAGTACAGTACTTTTAAAACATTTACTTGCTCCTCTGTACAAAACAAAGATTTTTGAACTTAATATTATTCCAAAAGTTATTTTTAAGCAGTATTTTAGTGGTCACTTATAAAATAACTAGCAGCTATGTCCCACAGGCCTCTAGGGGTACTTGGTGCAAGGAGGGGATTTCCAGGGGATATTTATCTTGGGAGGTTGGAGGTATCCTTCCCAAAAATACTTCCCTAGACCTATAAGAAGATTCACTGTGAACCAGCAGTTATTAACATAATTCGGGACAAACACACAGAAAGACACACATCCTGTTACTTATAAATTAAGATAAATACCTTGCTCCTGCTTGAGTACTAATATCCAGGCTAGGTGAGTTAGGTTGACTATGAACGCTTGGACTTCCAACTGCACTTACAAACCTGTCAAAAGGAGAAAATGTTGTCAATTTAGGTTGCTAAATTAGACATTATTTGTTAGTATTTTGTTTATTTAGTATGAGTGGAGGAGATAAGATTGATGAATGGTACGTTATTTTGTCCAGCTACGAGTTTCACTTTATTAGAGTACATGATTATCTGGTTTAAGATCAAAGTAATAATATATTCATTTTAAACAGGATATTTCAAAGTAAGAATTTCAGCATCTTTAAGCAGTGAAGCAATAAAAAAGGATCTTCTGAAAAGAAATAAATAACAGGCAAACTGAAAAAAAAAGAAAAAAAAAGGAAGGTACTTACTATTCATGGGAATGTTTACAAAAAACTAAGCTCAGTATTTTAAACCATAACATTACAAATGAGAGGACGGACGGACATTTTTATCAGAAAGGAAGGAGAAAATGAGCTGTTTTTTTTAACATTAGTCGTATAATAACGTTTTCTTATGCGTTGGAATCACAACTTTTAGGATTTATTACAATTTTTATTGATTGATTCAATAACTTGAGTGTCCAAAAACGTTTCAACCCCTAATTGTAATCTAAAGAAGAAGTACTTATTATAGATACACATTGATTTATCGACCATTGTCTTATCCCTTAAGATCCCTGCATTTAAATGATACTTGCTGTAGAATATCAAATGACTTACTTTTTGTTAACAATAGTTTCCGGCGTAAGATTGCGCTTGTTGACCGCTGTTAATTTCTTTGTTGGTGTCATGTCAGCTGGCTCGGGCAGGTTGTCCACTCCTTCGATAGGGTCCAGCGGTCTTCTCGTGCCGGATACCTGCGAATAGTTATTTATAGTATCATATTATAGACAGCTTTATGTGGATTTTGTATATTCGTAGACAACTGGATGTAATACGTTATGATACATTAATTTTCATGGTGGTTGAAAACCACAGGATATTAATCGGTTTAAAGGCTATACTGAAATACATTGTAATGTATTTCATTGAGAAAAAACAGGGAATTTTTACATAGTCTTATTCCTTATAATCCAAGCTGAATGATTCAAATGTTTTTGCAAAATACAAAATAAAACAAATATATTTTCAGTTTAAGAAAGGATTCGCTCCTAGGAATATGAAGTCTAGAATACCTTTAAGTGGCGTAGGTTATCAATTTCGAATTGTTCTAGTAGGTCCAGGGAGGGGGGACGTCCAGCCCCGCTCTTTGTGTTGAAGGAGAAATATTCACAGGAAATTTTGTTGGCGTCAATGTTGTATTTGTCACAATACTCCTGAAATATAAGTTTTAAGAAAAGTTTTCATCAATATTATCCTATTATATTATAGTGAGGTTTATTTTGCCTGAAGCTTAAGATTTCAAAAACTACTGAACTGATTGAGTTCTCATTTTTAGGGAAGTTTCACGTAAGCTTCGGTATGGTTTTAGTATTTTGAGATTTAATCCTTAAAATGGTTTTAGGCTACTTTTCTGCTATATTCTTACCCTTTTAATTAAGAGCCCCTAGATTATTGGGTAGCATTTGCTAGTTAATATATTTGTCGTTAAATTGCTAAAATACAGAATATCACTTGTTTAGGGTTGATTACAAAGATGCTTAGTGCCCAATCGTCCTAAAAATCAGGGTAATCGTACAAGTACACATCATAAAAAAATAATATTAAAATCAACATACTTAAAAGGGACCAAGAGATTTTTTTGGTAACGAAAATCGAGTTGCTATGCTTTCCAATTTATAAGCGTCAATACTGTTGATATAAACGCCCTACAATATTCAAACTTTTTGAACACACCTTAAGTTTAAGTAGAACATTATCCTCTGTGACTTCGATATCAAGATCCGCAAACTCCTCCTGTATCTCCTCAACACAAACCATTTTAGTTAATAATTCACTCACCAGATGCTGCTAGAATCTGAAATATTTCATAAAAAATTAATATTTAAAATATGAATATTTATGTATAATAAAATATTTTCGGTAGGTATGGCTTTTGTTTAAAATGCATTTGATAAAATCACAAGATTATAATAGTATTATAATATTATAGAAAAATAAAAATCTAAAACTTTGATAAGCGTATTTTTTTTCCATTTTTTGTTACAAGTTTCAATTGCTTGAAAGATTCACATTTGAAAAGTTTTTGATACATAGTGGACGAATTTCAATACTGAATCATAACAAGGCACAATTTGTGCGTTTTTTTAGAATTTGGCGCATTTTTAGAAAAACAGCTGATTTTTATTGGCGTGTTATTTGAGTCTGTAGAGCATTCTTCTTTGCATTCTGTAAGCGAGCTCTCCCCTGCCGACCATGGCGTGCAAAACCTTGAGGACCAGCTTGTTGGGGTACTTCTGCTTCTCAAAGTCGTTGAGGATACTGTGCTCGGACACCTGGGACCCGACGGCGAATCTAAAATGGATTAGGTATTAATGTAATAGATATAGGATATTCGTGGGTATTATGAAAGGGAAAAAATTGTCAATTTGACTTGCCAATGTGGACTTCATTTATTAGTCAGTTGGTTCATCCAGTAGGTGGGGACAAACGTGATGGGGTAAAGGGGGTGGAATCGTTATTTTCCACATAGTTTCACTTTATTATAGCACATGAAAATCTGGTGTATCATAAGTAATAATGAATCCATTGGTATACGACTGTAAATTAAAACTTGTACCAAAGGTTTTTAAACATGTTATCTTATTCTTTCGCTCATAACTTTGAAATTTTGATTGGTTGGTTTCTAACAAGATGTCCTTACTGTTCGACCAATAATTTTGATGTACATCAATTTATCGCCTATTGCCTTATCCTTTCTCTGGATTAAATTGAAGCTTTGTCCAACTAATGACAATAACAATATTAATAAAATATAATGGCAAATAAATGGCACAACAAATCGCAGATTTGACTTCAATACAAAGTTTAATAAGCAATCAAAGGATAGGTACAATGTTGTCTGCAATACTATGGATGTGCTGAAATATATCAGATTAAATAATAGACTGTTTTCACTTCAATTTTTGTAAGCAACATTTTTTCTTTAAGAGAATATATACAGTCACCAATAAAAAAAAACGCATAGACGCCATCTTACTAATTTAAGTATAGAACTTCGTACCTTCTCTTCAATTGTTTCTCAATCTTTCCGATGGTCTCTTGGTCCTCTTCGGTGGTGAAACCTTCCGCGCCGGCCAATTCACCTGTTCTTGCTGAGCTCAGGGTTGACACCTAAATATATTTGGAGAACTTTTGCGTTGTGGCAATAATTTTAAGCTTCTTTAAGCATTTGACTCTTCGATTTATTTAACTATCTATGATTTAATACTATAAAAATTATGTATGTAAATAAGGTAATGTAGATAGTCGTTACTTAGGTCTTTATAGATCATGGTGGAAAATGACATGACTATTTGCAAGATACTGGTATCCAACGTTTATAAAAACTTTGTATAGTATAATCAAATCTTGATTGGTTGGTTCCAGTTTACAGTGTTCAAACTTTTCCACCATACCGACAGTTCTAATTTTCAGAACTTCATAATTGGGGATTTAAAAAATTCATCGTTAATTGTCTTATTATTGACTAACAGTTTCAAAAATCTTTACCTTAAAGAGACGGATAGCCTCGTCTACGTGTGAGATGGTGGCGAATGGCTTGAGCTCCATCTTGGCAAGGGCCTCGCTGATACGAATAATGGCCTCCAACTAAATTAAATACAAGAATTAGTTTTAATAAAAACAAATTACAACAATCACAGTCGAGAAATAATGATATTCATATGGCATTTTAGTTTTCAAACTTATAAATTAGGGTTGGCAATCCGTCAAATTTTTGGGCCGGATTCGGATTTCTAAAAAAATTCTACCCCCAAACAACCGGATTAATCCGTGAATTGCGGATTCTTGTTTATTTTTGCGGATTTTCGGATTGTGGATTGCTGATTCTAGTAATATTTCTAAATGTCACTCTTTTTATAACCTAACCTAACCTAAAATAAGTATGAAAAGCTACACTGATATGAAATACAATAAAACTACCCATAGATTTACTTGTAGTTAAGAAGCAATACAATTCTTTTAAGGATTTGTCTGCCACATTTTAAATACAAAATTTTATGTGCTACAAAAGTCTTGAAATTGCTGATTCGGATTTTGGATACAAAAATTGTCCAAATATTGTGCGGATTGTGGATTTCGGATTCGGAATGCCAACCCTATTATAAATATTTTACAGCTTTATTAGTGTCATTGTTATGCCCGTAGCCTCTGGGGGATTAAATTCAAAGGGAGAGGGAGATTTTAGAAAATGGATTAAAATAATGCCAGTAACTATATGAAGATTTACTATATTAATGACAGTATCAGTTCAGTGATTAGACAAACAAACAAAAACCTTACTATTTTAACTTGTTGATCATTACAGATATTAGGACAGTAGTATCAAATTTAATATACTAAAAACCTCTATCCACTACTTTAACTATTACCTGTCTAACGGTGATAGGAATGGCGAGTCTGCCGCCCTCCTCTTCTGCCTCTCTATGGCCTCGGCGGACAATCACATACTCATCCTTCAGCTTCTTAGCCGCCTCCTCTTCCAACCGCGGACCGCAGCGGGTGCGACAGTAGGCGATAAACTTCTTGAGCTCTGCAACTGACAACTCCCCTTCTTCTGCCTTGTCCGCGGACGCGTTAATATGGATTCCCATAACGTGGCGGGCCAGGGTGCTGTCGCGCGCCTCGTCATGCACGTCCTTCACGATGAAAATTGTGTCGAATCTGGACAAAATTGTCGGCATAAAGTCAATATTGTCCTCGCCCTTGCTGTCATCCCACCTGCCGCAGACGGAGTTAGCGGCGGCCAACACGGAGCAGCGGCTGTTGAGCGTTGTTGTGATGCCAGCCTTGGCAATGGAGATGGTCTGTTGCTCCATGGCCTCGTGAATGGCCACTCGATCGTCCTCCTTCATCTTGTCAAACTCGTCAATACAAACAACACCGCCGTCCGCCAAAACCATAGCACCGCCTTCAACCACAAAACCGCCGTTCCTTGAATGGTCCCTCATGACGCTGGCAGTCAAACCAGCCGCGCTGCTGCCCTTACCGCTAGTGTACACACAGATGGGCGCCACACGCTCCACAAACTTAAGCAGCTGTGACTTGGCGGTACCGGGATCACCGAGCAGCAACACGTTAATGTCACCACGACGGATGAGACCGTCGGGAAGACGTTTTCTGCTGCCGCCGAATAACAGACACGCAATGGATCTTTTGATATCTTCAGATCCATAGATGGATGGGGCAATGGACTGGGTGATTCTGTCGTAGATCCTGGGCTCGGCAGCCATGCGCCTGAAGCGCTCCTCCTCCTCGCCGGTGAAGACAATGTGACCGCTGGCACGGCCGCGACCGTCAGTCATCACCTAAATTATGCTCTGGTTAGCTACAGCATTTTTTTGGTTATGAACTATTAAGGAAAGAAAAAGATTTTCTAACCATACGATGATACGACCAAAAGTAATCAAAATTAGATTTTTAACCAAGCATAATACTAGTTTTAAATATTATTCTCTCTTTCGTTCGATTTTAAAAATAAGGTTTAATATTAAATCTTAATTAGTTGGATAAAAATAGAGTCCTAACTTTTCCACCAATATTAAAATCTACAGGGTGGTTTGTTCATCACCATTAGGAATGTTGCGTTTATAAGATGAGATTTATTTATACAGAGACTATTTATCAAGTAAACAACAGACACAGACAGACATACACTAGTTGAAGATGGACTACAAAGATATATTTCTGACTTTAAAAAAACTCTACCTCAATACCCAGAACTCGGATGTAAGGATCTCTGACGCCGACAGCTCCCTTCTGTTGGCCCCGGCCCTTGCCACCCGCATTCTGTTTGCGGATACAGTAGATACCAAGGATAGTTACACGGTTGCCGGGCACAGCTTTCTCTACCAGGGACCTAGGGTAATTTGTATACCATAATTGGAGATGTATATCAATTTATCGGCCACTACTTAATACACGTAATTGAGTATTTATGTACACAATTTCCTATTATGTCTTCTAAGAACCAAAATTGTCAACCGTTCAAAGAAAATGTATATTAATATTTCAAATAGTTATGATAGTTAAATAAATTAACATATATTTCATTTTAAATCATTCTTTAATAAATAATTCCCTTATTATGCTTTAACATATCATCCTAGGAATCAGTATGCAATTTTTCTTTCGTATCAAAGTAAATTCTTGATTCTGTCTGACTATAGTAATAGTATTATTCCATATCATTAGAGGAATCTAAATTAAAGGTTCAAGTTCGATTAAACATTTCTAACTATTAGAAGATTGAATGGATTAAAACCTACCTTTCCAGGTAAAGAGAGCAATGCCTTGGCATCTCTCCGTGTGGGACACTGTCCGGAGTCTCCTGCAGCTTCATGCTCTGGAAGTCGACACA
>LS054555.1:0-15456 GCA_900241095.1 Acartia tonsa
CTTATCGATTTCAAACTTTGCATGGTGATTCCTGTAGTAGTTAGGTACGATTTAGAAAGCGTAGCAACTCTATAATCGTTACCAGAATGTCCGTATGTCCATTTTAAACATATTGATTTTTAACTTTTTTAACAACAAATTTGTATGTGATAAAATCATCCGATTGTTGTGATTTTTGGAATACTGATTCCTAGGACAACAATGTACAATGTTATAAGCAAAGCATCTCTATAATCAAGTCCTAAAAACGTAAGTATGTCCTTCAACATTATCCTATATTTCTGAAGTTTTTCAACAAATTTAATTAAAATTTTGATTCGACATTTAAACAATTATTTTCTGATTTTTCTGTTCTGACACACTGCAAGTATAAATGTTCGTTTGTCCTTCCATTCAGAGCTTCGCTTTTATGGATGTTGTTCATCCGTGTTATTTCATTACCAGACGTTCAGAGCCTATAAAAAAAGCATGCTTCCCATAAAAAAGGATAAAAAACAAAAAAATAACTTTTGTTTCTATAATTGTTTGAGAAAGAGAATCCTTCACGTAAAAATGTTTTGTGTTAAGTTTCTTTTGTAAGACCATTACGCATCAATTTTTAAGGTGTTAATACAAAATGTTCTAATATTTTTTGCTTAAGCTTTTTGAAAAATTATTTTACTAAAAATATATGGCAATAAAAGTATAAATTAAACAGTGCATTATATACTAAAAGTTCGGTGCTTTTACTAAAATTGTCTAGCGACCACAGCAACCCTTCCCCTACTTTTTGTTGATAATGTAAGCCTAACTTAATCTTGGCTAGAGTAATATACAAATTCCCCGCACCCCTCTTATATTAAATATTCAAAAGGTACAAGGCACTTTAATTAAAACTGCCAAAATTTTACTTTTACATCACCTTGCTATAATGGATGGTTTACAGCTGTTTTGTATGATAACTTTTAAGGCCCCGGAACTAAAAACAATTTAACGCGAATCATTCCTTATTATAAACGTCTATAATAGGCCTACATAGGTAGGTAAATGGAAGAAAAAATAATCCTCTTTCTAATTATTTAAAGGAAAAAAATAGTTTTCAATAGAGATATAGACATAAAAAATAGTCTTTATTAAAATGAATTAGTTTTCCCCAAACATAAAAATAAGTAATACTAAAATCCTTATAATCATGTTTGTTTGTACCGAAGGATCTCGCTAACTGCTGAACCGATCGAGTTCTCCTTAACAGGGTAGGTTTTCATAGGTCCCGGGAAGGTTTATAACTATTTTTTGTACTTTTTCTTTTAAAATCTACAATAGTAAATTGGGCTCACTCCTCCTCAATTGGCCTCTAGGGGCGTAGTTGCTAATATTTTATGAAACATTAGTGCAAATATGTCTATGCAACCTTGACTAATATAATCCTTGTTTTTCAGTGCTTTTTGCATAATTCTAATTTTCCTAGGTCAATTGATTTTTTTACAATTCACATAGCACTGTAAAATAGTAATGGACATTTTCTCAATAGTAATTACTGTCTGTCTGTTCTTTCATTTTTTCTTTCATGGAGCTGGGAATTTTTAAAGTTTGATTTTCTTGGCTGCTTTTAAAGATAGAATCTAAAATTGCATGTAAAAAATCCTTAACAAACACTGTTCTTCATTCGTATGACATACCCTATATCCAAGATGGAATAGGGTTATAAGCTAAAACAGATATATAGTACATGAAAATGTTAAATTTGAGCCTAAATTTCTTGTTTTATATTTATTTGTTTTTTATTATTTGTTTAAAATAATAAACAAACAATTATTAATATTTGCTTATACTTGATACTTGTTTTTAAATAAACTTCTTTCCATGTTAACCCTTAACAATCGGGGCTGGGGATAGGTGAGGGGGGGGGGGTCCTTTTTTGTAGTAGCGAATCTACTTAATGTATTGTGTACGTCCGTCATTCAGAACAAAACATGTACTTTAGCGTTATAAGCAGCACTTTCTCTTTTAGATATGAAATTTATTTTGATGTGTGTAATATAAATTACATATTTTGAAATTTGTTTTCAATTGCTTTTTATGATAACTTTACAAAGTATCTCTAAAATAAACCACGTGACGTCATAAAAAATGAGGTAGTTAATAGGATAAGTGGGAAAGAAGATCCTTTAAACAGAGGTTGATAATCCCCAATTCAGACGTCACATGGCTGATTTTTGAGACACTTTGTACAGTTACCTTGTTATGGCCGTCTTAGATCTTGTTCAAAGTATATAGTTTGGGCAAGACGAAGTGCAAAATACATAACTCTTGCACTACGTCGTCTTCCTGTGACGTCATAAAATGAGGGAGATGAGAGGAGAAGTGGGAAAGAAAATCCTTACAAAAGAGATGGAGAATATGACGCCACAGGAAGACCACGTGGTGCAAAAGTTATGTATTTTGGGCTTCGTCTTTGAGCAAATTTTACCCCTAAACTGAAATGAAATACTATACTAAATATTTAAAGTCTTTATCATTATTTGATTGTTTTCCCTAAAGGAAATATTTGTTGTTAGGTTTTCCAGACAAATTGAGGATATAGCTCCGCTTAGGAGTGCAATCAACCTGGTTGGACCTCTGATAAAGCCCCCTACAGACTACTATCCACAGTAAGTGTATAGATAGATAGATAGATAGATAGATAGTTACAATCAACCTGGTTGGACCTCTGATCAAGCCCTCTACAGACTACTATCCACAGTAAGTCCATATATATATAGATAGATAGATAGTTACAATCAACCTGGTTGGACCTCTGATCAAGCCCCCTACAGACTACTATCCACAGTAAGTCCATAGGTTGATAGATAATAAGATAGATAGTTGGATAGTTAGACATTTGAAGTTATTTTTTACTTTGTAACTGGTCATTAGCACCCGCTTTTAATTGTCAAATATGTTAATATTCTTACATGGTATTAAGTCAATTATGCAGAATGTTTATTGAGTATTGCAATAATTTTGTAAATGCTATCACAAATATCATAGATATAACTATTTTCATCTATCTTAACTCCAGTCCTATTTTGACTTTTTAAGAGTTTAGGACTTATTTTTATGCAATTGTTTTTTATGCACAGTTGAGACTTACACACAAAGATTGTGCAAGCAAAGGGTTGGTTGTCTGCAACTATTAGGATGTTAGTGTCTTAGATTAGAACCGTTTCTCAGCCATACTAAAAATCCCTATTGCAGACAATTTTCCACGAATAACAAAATGAAAATAATATATAATAAAACTGTTCTTAATCTTATATTTTCATTTTAATATCCGCGGAAAGCTGTCTATAATACGATGCAATATATAACTACGATTGCAATTTAGCTAATTTGTAATAACATTTGTATAGTATAACCTCCCACATTTTAAAATTATATCTGTTTAAATAAAGGCTCTAATTAGATAAGGAATATAGGGAGAGGATAATGGAGGATAAAATATTGGTATTTTAGAAGCGAAGCTAATAATAAGTTTTCTATGTACGTTTGAAATATGACCTTCTCAGCTGCTATTTAATATAGACAGCTGATTTTTTGGTTTGGAATTCTAGGTATATAAATATATATTTATCATTAAGTTGATAATCCACTTGGTCCGGCATATTGACGGTAATATCAGTGGCCGTAAAGATAGAAAACTTTCTAGAAATACTAGAAATTACTCGGCTGCTATCTTATATAGATAGCTGAAATTTTGTATAATGTTTTTTTTTTGTCACTGACCATTTTATATATATTGCCATTAGTCCTTTTGTATACCCATCAGATCTAAAGTATAGATGTATATACAGATAACTACCTCCCGTCCTTTTTCAACTACCTATATCGTTTGCTCCCAAATTGTTATCAGCTAATTGGCTGTGTTAGTACACACCACACCATTGGTTGATTTTCCATGACCCAATTGAGAGTCGAAACAAGGACACTACGATGGGGAGATACAGTGATATAATCCTTTCTCCCTCTAGTGTTTTACCGTAATGGTTTTCCGTCATACTCTGGGAGACCATCCCAGATAGCTTATAATAATAATAAGGAGACTTTGAAATTGATCTAAATCCAAAAATCCTTACTCTCTAACTCCCTGGATTTGCAAACAAGTTAAACAAGCAAAAAAACATAAACAAACTAAAATATGGGCGACAGTATGTTTACTTAAAATAGCCAAAAAAGAAATATGGCAAACTTTATAAATATAATATGTATCTTTAAAGTCAGTCCAGAATACTTTGTTTGTTTCTACACTATTTATAATATAAAGTATAAAATTATGAAGTATTTTGAAAACATTTCACACTTATATGTCTGTTAAAAGTGTTAGCTCTTTTTCTCTCGATATTTTTGTGTGGACACTTTTGTGACATTAATTTGTAATCAGAAGCGTGTTAGATTAAATAGATAAATAAATTTACTGGTTGATATCTTTTTGTAGATAGAAAGATAGATTTGTAGATTGCTATTCAGAAGTATATTCTATATAAATTCTACAGCATAAAAAACTAGTTATTTCGTCTATAGCCTAGTACTGGGACAGGTACTAAATAGCCTAAAACCACCTAATGACTTATACTAAGGGTACCTGTGAAGTGAATAAACAAATGGGATATCATTATAGCTAACATTCTTAAACGGATAGCCAGACTAATAAAATATGGAAAGATAAATGTATCCTTATAGTAAAGTGACAGTATGTCTGTCTGTTTGTATGTTTGTAACGAAGGATCTCGCTAACCGTTGAACTGATCGGGTTCTCCTTAACAGAGTAGCTTCTCATAGGTCCCGGGAAGGTTTATAAATATTTTGGGGAGGGTACCACCACCCTCCCAAAATAAATCACAAAAATTCGAAATTTTTTTACGTATAGAGACTCCTACGCATCGTAGAAACTTGAAAGCAACATAGATAGGTATCGAATTATTTTTTTAAAACCAAACATTTAAAGTGCCACTAGAGGCTACTCTAGCCGCTAGTACATAGATAAAGTCAGCACTTACTCTAGCGTGCAAAGATACAATTTATTATGTTTGTTTGATGTTATTAGTAGCGAAGCAACTCTAAATCAGGAAGACCAGCACAGTCTACTGCATTTTTTGTCTTAATAGTAATTGGTCGCATCGTATTATATCAGCTTTCCGTAGATATTGAAATGAAAATTATAGAATCAAAACCAGTTAAATTAGCCCCTAGAGCTAGACGGCCCGGGCTAGCAAAACTGGTATCAATTTCATGATTTTTTATTTTATTTTTGTGAAAAATTGTCTGTTATACGATTTTATACATGATTTTACAGAATGGATGATATTATGGGTTTTGAAGCTATACTGAAAAAAATATGTATTACAAATTTTACTTACCAATACAACTACTCACATTTTTAATTAAACAAAAGTTATGATTCTTTTCCAAGGACAATTTGTCTCTATATATATTACAATTTCATATTTACTTTATTGTTATTTGAGAATCTTGAATTTAGTTTTTTTTGTTGAAATTTATGTTTAACATCAACCTTGTTATCTTTTTTAATTTATAAAAAAAAGTTTTATTGGATAGAGGAAAATTATTGTCATTTTTTTATTTCTCTTTTATTTCTGAAAATATAAAGTCACTTGATATATTATATTACAGGGGCGTTTTAAAAGAGGCCATAACACCTCTCCCCTAACCTTAATTTGATAAAAAAAAACGAAAAGAGATGTTGGTAGTTTTTTTTGTGTGTGTTTTACTTTAGGTCATTTTTAAAAAAATTAAATTAGGTACAGGGTATCAACAGATTTAGGGTACTGATTTAGGGTCAGGTTTTATGATTTTTATATTTCTTACGAAATACTGTTTTTACCATAGCATTATTAGATTACTTAATTTCAAAAGTACCATTTATGTAGGGAGTTTTGGAGAATATATGGGTTTAGGCCATTCTAATAAATGTAAATTGCATATATCAAGAAAGGTCCGTTTGATGAAAATAATTATTTTACCCCAAGGCATTAACTTATTTACAATCACAATTGATGTTAATACATAACAGCAAATTTGTCCCAATTTCAAAATAACAGGATATCTATTTTCCGCATAAAAATAGCCTAAAACCTTACAAAGACTTGATTCTATAAATAATATTGCCTAAAACCATCCGAGGATCTATGTGAAACTTCCCGAAAATGGAGAACTCAATCGGTTAAGTAGTTATCAAAATCTTGAGCTACAGACAAAAAAAAACCTTACTACTTTAGATATTAAGTTAGGGTGTATCATTTATTCTTAATTTGTAATAGGCTGATCCTATTATAGAAAATATTAAGTTTTTTTTGTCTGTAACTTAAGATTTTATTAACTACTGAAGGGATTGAGTCGTCATTTTTGGAAAGCTTCATATTGATTCATTGAATGGTATTTAGCTGTTATATTTTTATATGTCCTGGGTTTAGTTTAGGCTATTTTCTGCCCTATACTAATGCTAATTTCGCTTTAGAAAAAATTGTTTTTTATGATGTTTCAATTTAGCTTAATGTTTTATACATTTTTTTTTATATTGTATGAACATTATTTGAGATTACAATTACACCAAGGTTTATTCATTTTTACTTCCTTTATTAACAAAAATAGGACAATAGCACGAAAAAAATAAATCCTCCAAATTCTTAAGTTAAAGCAAAACCTAATCTGTTCAGCAGTTACTGAGATCTTAAGCTCCGGACGGACAGACAGAAATGCATTGTTCTTCTTGGTGTATTTTCTTACTTTAGATTTTCATAAAAAGTAAGTAATGGAGCAAGCAAAACACAATCTACGTACCTAATAAACATAAAAAAATTATGAGTAATGGAAATGTGATAAACCAGCTACCAAATTCAAAGTTTAGAGTTAGACATCCATTCTTACTCATTTATCCTTTACCCTCTATATATACCTTATACCTTTTTATAATAAAGTTAGAATTTAGACAAAGTTTGAGTATCTATAATAAAGTTGGTCATAGACAAACCTATTTTTTTTATTCGCCCCCCTATTCGTGTTTCCCTGAAAATATTTTGAAAAAGTTCGTGTTAATTTCTTAATTATAATCTGCCTAGGTCAATTAAAAATGTAATTATGATATTTTGTTTTGTCTCACAGAAACAACATGTAATAAAAAACAATGAAGTTTAAGGCTGCAAATAGCGCAGTAATGACAGGATGTCTGTTTGTCTTTCTGTCTAAGGATTAACTATCCCTACTATGCATGCACTTGGCTTGCAATTTGTAAAAAAGAAGTAAAATTTGCACCTACAAATTGAAATAAGTTTTCACACGAAATCATTATTGATAGATAGATAGATATGGATATGTAGATAGATAGATAAATATGGATATGTAGATAAATGGATGAATATCATATGGATATCCTTTAATATAAAGTAATAAGCTTTTTTTTGTCTGTAACGAAGGATCTCGCTAACCGCTAAACCAGTGTGGTTCTCTTATACAGTGAAGCTTCCTGTAGGTCCTAAGATGGTTTTAGGCTATTTAATTTTTAAAAAATATGTCTGGGTATGGTTTTAGGCTATTTGTCTGCCCTTCAAATATATAGAGCACCTAGATGCTAGGGTCGCAGCCGCTAGTTCTATAATATAAAGTACTAAGCTTTTTTCTTGTAGCGAAGGATCTCGCTCACCACTGAACCGGTATGGTTCTTCTTTAGAGGGAAGCTTCTTAAAGGCCCTGAGATAGTTTGAGGCTATTTTTTTTATAAATAAGCCTGGGTATTGTTTAAGCTATTATTCTGCCCTTCCATATCCCTTCGAATATAGAGTACTTAGATGCTAGGGGCGCAGTTGCTTGTATCCATATATAGTAGTAATATGATGTATGTCAGATTGTCTGTGTGTAGCTAAGGATCTACTTAGTTTTTTATTGCCTTCAAAACTATATTGATTGTATTACATCGTATTATAGACAGCTTTCCGTGGATATTAACTTGGTAATTTATAAGATTAAAACATACGGCTTATCAGTTCGGGTCTTGTAAAACTGGTATTAATTTTATGATTTTTATTTTAATATTCCCGAAACATTGTCTATAATTCGATGCTATACATGATTTTTCAGTAAGGTTGAGAACCGGTTCTAATCCAACGGATATATATATGTTTCAAAGCCACATTGGAATAATCTATTGAATTATCTGTTTTCTTGTTCTACTGTTAGTTTATTAGTAAGTTTGTCCTTATATAAAAAAATAGAGCAGGGACAAAGTCACTCAAAAATCAGAATCGTGACGTCATAAAAATGAGGGATTATATTTCTCTTTTTTAGGGGTTTTCTTTCCCACTTCTCCTCTTATCTCCCTCATTTTTATGACATCGCGTGTCTGATTTTTCATTGACTTTCTCCCTATACACAAAATCTTGTATTTTATAGGCAAGGATTTTTTTAACATGTTTACCCAAAGGCGCATTTTCGAGATCAAAGTTTTAGAGGATTTTTTTACCAAGGTTGCAAAATTCATCTATTATAAGTTATTTTCCTCAGTATATTCAGAACATACTGTTGTCTTATTGATTTTATATTTCGGTGATTTCCATTAAAGAACCTAACTAGCTCGAGAAAAGAAATCCCTTACTTTATATGAAACTAGCGGCTACGCCCCCTAAGGGCCTCTAGTGGCACTTTAAATTTTTTTTCCTATGTTGCGTTTAAGTCTCTACGTAAAATCAAGGATATTAATTTTTTTTCTCGATTTTTTTGTGATTTCTCTTGGGAGGGTAGTGGTACCCTCCTTCAAAATATTTATAAACCTTTCCGGGACCTATGAGATCGGTTAACGAGATCCTTCGGTACTAACTTACCAACATGCAAAAACACAGACAGACATCCTGTTATTGTATTATCAGGATTAGTTAAAATCAGGAATAAGGTATAGAAAACGAGCGAACTAAATTTAAAATAATATTTGGGGGGCAAATGGAGAGGTCGTCAATTTTACGATTTGTTGCCCCCTCAACGACAACTGAAAAACACGTATAGGTTTCGTGATTTTTTTCCCGAATTAATTTCATTATTGGTATAAGCTGAATTAAAATTAAGTTGTTAGGATTCTGTGCTTGCTGGTCACATCCAGGGCCGGAAAGCAAAAATAGAAAGTAATAAACTGGTCTCTGCAGTTTGGATTTAAAAAAAAGTTAATTCAGGTTTCTTAGTTTTTTACTTGATGAAGTATAGTATCCCTGAACTTGATGGTTTTATGAAAGGTGTCAAGTTTATAAAATAGTTCAGAACAAAGTTTGTCTTTAATTTTTTGGTCAGCCAAAATAGCATGAAAGAAATAAGTATTGGCTTCTCCACTAGCTTTAAAAGAATATACCTAGAGGGAAAAATGTGTTTTTTTTTCTGAATTAAAAAAAAAGATGAAGTGTTTTTTTGTAGCTATAGCTTAATAGAATTTGGCAAAACTGCCATAAAAGTAAGGCAGGGACATGCAGTAGTATTCGAGATATTACTGAACACACAAACAAACATCATTTATATAAGTACAACAATGGATATAGGATATACGTGGATGTATTGACAAGGGAAAATTTGACGTTAATTTAGCATCTAATATGGACCTTTTTTGGTGGTTAGTTCGTTCATTCAGTAGAAGGGGGTATCGCAAGTATAGCGAGCTGTGAGCATCTGGTGCAATCTGGTACATTATCTATGTGTTAATATATCGATTAATAAACCAAATTAACAATAGGTTTCGTGATTAAAATTAATTTAAACAAATAAATTTGAATGTAAATAGTTAGATAATGATATATTTCATACTGAATGCTTCTTAAACAGACAGATTATGTGTTATAGATCTTTTTATGGTCTAATGCCTTACAATCTTTGAGAAATGACAACTGAAGAAAATTTTTGTTTCTTAATACTTTAAAGGAGATCGTAACGAATAAATTATTTATAACTCTAGTTCTGTATGAAAATTAAAATTGCCATCCTTGTCAACATTTTAATATGTAGCAACCTTTATATGTTTTAACTTACATAAATCAAATTATATGTTATTTATATAATAATTTTATAATTTATCATCTTAACACAGCGTGTCATATAATTACTTGCGTAGCAACTATATAAAAGATCTTTTTCCCCTACCCTCTGACTTATATATCAGCATATCATAGTGTGTCATATAATTACACGCGTAGCAACTATAAAAATGTTACTTTCCCGCACCCTCTGACTTTGTATATCATCTTACCACAGTGTGTCATATAATTACACGCGTAGCAACTATAAAAATATTACTTTTCCGCACCCTCTGACTTATATACCATCTTACCACTAATTACACGCGTAGCAACTATAAAAATGTTACTTTCCCGCACCCTCTGACTTATATACCATCTTACCACAGTGTGTCATATAATTACACGCGTAGCAACTATAAAAATGATCTTTTCCCTTACCCTCAGACTTATATATCATCATATCATAGTGTGTCATATAATTACTTACGTAGCAACCATAAAAATGTTACTTTTCCGCACCCTCTGACTTATATATCATCTTAACACAGAGTATCATAAAATTACACGCGTAGCAACTATATAAATGATCTTTTCCCTTACCATCTGACTTATATAATTTTATCACAGTGTTTTATATAATTACTTGCGTAGCAACTATATACAAGATCTTTTCCTTTTCCCTCTGACTAATTTAATATCTTTCCATAGTGTGTCATATTATTTCAGGGTATTACAGGGTATTCAATATAATGTTATTTTTATTATTATATAACATAACTTATAGGCTCAGAAAAATGTTACTCCTAAAGTTAAAATTACAGCTAATTAAATAATATTATGTTATTATTAGAATGCCACGATTTTATGAGATATTGTCGTCCTTGATTTATTTTATAATTGAACACAGGAGCTTTTTAACATTTAACCTTGGAAATAAGAAATATATATCTAGCGTATCGTATTATAAACAGTTGTCCGCGGATGGAAATATGAAAAATTATGGAATTAATCCCTGTTTTATTGTCCCCCAGGGTCAAACGCATTGGCTGGAAAAACAATTATCTCCTATACAAGAATTTTCATGACTTAAAATGCATTTGATCAAATATAAAATTAGTATCAACGACCAAGCAAATCGTAATCATAGAGAGCTACACAGTAATCAAATAATATATGTGTAGCTTTTGCCCTTGGCCTATTTTACAATTTAATTCAATAATGATGTTTTTTATCTGCCATCTAATTGATATTTATACAGAAATTGATATTTTTAGAGGCTCTAATTATCTTTAGATATATCAAAATTTAACCTATGATCATTTTGAGGGTGGTCTGTTTTTGTTTCACTTTGGGATAAAATGGGACGTTTTTTATTTACAAATATTTTTAGTAATTATTATGTTTCTAAGATATTGTTTACGTCATATCAATGTGGAATGAAAAACGAAGTGTGAAAACCCTTGAAAGCAAATGGATAATCCCTCGTTTTTGTGACGTCAATTGGCTGATATTTTAGACATCTAGTAAAGCTTCGAATATAGACTGCAAAGCTACTTTATAATAATTTGTGTCTGTTTGTCGGTAATGATAGGGTTGTTTTTTTTTCCAACTATTTACTTTTCTATCCATTTAACATACATATAAATACAAAAAGGTAACATTCATAAATGTGTGTTAAACGGGATATGGAGAGCCCAAAACAGATGTATCTCTAAAGAATCTTAATGTACACATGTCTTTAATACAAAGTAGAACATAGTCTGTCCGTCCGTCCGTCTGGCATAAGAAAAATGTTTTGGTAACTGTTAGACCAATAATATTGTGCTAATAAGGGTTCATACATTGTGGTCCTTGGGAGGTTTCAAGCTAGTTTCTTGGGATGGGACACCCCACCACCCCTAAAAAGCTTATATCTAACTCTTTTGACTATAATATGCTCTTCCTTTTCTTTGTTTTCCCTTTAATATTTTGTTGTTCTTTTTCTTTTTTCCCCAACTATTTTAAATAATTAGCTCTTGTTTGCTTATAACATAAACATCTTAGCTAATATTATTGACCTTGTTTTCTCACGAAATTCCTGGGTTATGAAATACTTTGTTACTGAAAATATTTTTATTTATTTTTTAACATGAATTGCATAATATTAAATACAATATAACCCTTTTATGTACTTGAATACAAATAAAATTTTCACCATTTTTTTACATGAAGAACAAATAAAGGCCGCCCAATATAATACAGAATAAAGAACGGGTATGCATACAAAATCTATTATTTCTTTTAACTTTAAAATATGGCAAATGTTGTTTATAAACTGATAGGGCAATAAGACTACAGTTAAGATCTGTTAAATTGGCAAAATTCTTACAAAAACAACTCTGTGACTGCACAAGTTTTGTTTGGAAGTTGTAACTTTGGAATGGCCATGAATCATGATAAAAATTAGTGGATTAAATTTTTGGAATAAAGAAAGAACACCCAAAATAATAAGAACTTCCGCCCATATTTGGCAGACAATAAAATACATTTTTGCCTTATTGTTTTCCCTTTCTTTAAACATAGATGTGGTAAACCACAACTTTGATAAAGTATATCAACAGATTGGATAAGATAAACTTTAGATTCTTTAGTTATTAGAGTAAAATACTAGAGGGCGAATGGGTTAAATAACTGTATGTCCTGTTTCCAAGGACTTTCAATTGGGTCTTTGAGAATCAACGAATATCGTTGGAAATATTAACACAGCCAAGTAGCTTCAAAAGAGTAGTAAGCAATTTGCTAGCAGCCGAAAAAGGTTATTGACAGTGGGATCTAGGTAGTTGTCTAGTTAAACATCTATACTAAAATTTTATTTAGTCAAAAATTTACCAAAAAACAACATTGATAAAGTATGCAATAGATTTGGTATGATTGTCTGATTTAATCATAAAAGAGTTATAAACCTTAAACATAAACAAAAACTTTTTATCCATTTGTAATCCTTATTTTGAATAAATCTTTCCTTTTTTTACGAACAAAACTTTTTGTTTTGAATAACAAATAGTGTGTTTATGTTGTAAAGTTCTCTAAATAAATATAAGTGTAGCATTTACATGTTAAAAAAATTTCCATATAAATTTGCATTGTATTTTGTAAAAATAATTACTTTTTATTTTCTTGTGTAAATAATTTTTTTTTTTAAATATATAAAATTTTGATCTTAATAGTTAGCATTCTCAAGCAAGTATCTTGATAATTTTAATTATTTTTAGGATTTAGGTATTTATTCATGTAAAAAGAAACATTTTCTTTTATTTAAATACATATTTCCCAAATTAAAAACTTAGCTCAAATGTAAAAAAACGGGTCATTATTGTAAATATTTTAATTCACATAAGTTTAAAAATTATATTAATCATTGGGACATTGAAACCAATTGAAAATCAGCCAAGTAGCAGAAAAAACATTTGGTAGCAGACGAATAAGGTCATTGAAAAAGGAAGTTAGGTAGTTATCAGTATATACATCTACAATACAGATCTGTTGCTTATGTGTCCTATAATTTTTATTGTTTTATATTAAACCTAACTGTAAAATTATTTTTACTGCAGTAATGAGACCAATTTCTCTATTTTTGGTATTTTTATCTGTATGTAATGAATGGACACACACAAATTCATCTTCTTATAAAAAGCTCCTAATATTTATTTTTATGCGCTCATGATACTTCATGATTTATGATCAGAGTCACCTATAATTTCATTGTTTATAATACACCAACATACATCATGTTACTTTTAGTAAACCAACTTAAAATCTACATGTATACTTTCTCTGTGGTGCAAAGTGATTCTTCATCATTTATGGGTGGAGTCCCCTATGTTTGACGACTCTTCTTATAATATCTTCTTCTTTCACTTTCATTTAGTGTTCATACAATCTATCTAGATAATAAACAAAACATGTCACTGTGAATTAGACAGCTAGTTATGGGCAAAATTTGACCCTTAAAAGTGGAACCCTGTTAGGTTTGCTGGCATCATGTGCCCGCCAGGATGGAGATATATGAAAAATAGCATTTCTTACTTATGTGTTATAACCATGTTTGGTAAGTCATTAAGTTGTAGCCCTCTTTATTTCACACAGAGAAAATTAGACAGAAAAAAACGACTATTAAAGGTTAAAGATGATTTTAAATAACACAGCCTTTTATAAAACTTGGGACTACTGTCAATCAGCTTGTGAAATAAAGTTTTTTAAGGAATTTTAGTTTTTACTCCAGCAATTGTAAATGTTTTATTTACTGAATGTTATAGTTGTGCTACTTAAGAACAAATACTATAGAGTTACTGCTTTATACCAACACCAATAGAATAACAGGCGCATTTTTTAGTTAAATTATATTCTAATTATTTACAAACATTTTTGATAGATCACTTAATTCAATTTTGTTAGAAATTTTTCAGAATTAAAATCATAAAGTGACAGAAATCAATGGAAATATAGTACGTGGATATATTGAAAGGGGGACTAATATGAGCCTCATATTTTTGTCAGTTCCACTTCATTCAGTAGGAGGTGTACTGGGGGGAGGGGGGGGGGGAGAAATGTGGTGGATGTTGGGTATAGCTATTTTAGTCAGCTGGGAGTATCACTTCATTAGATTATATTTAAATCTAACGCAACATACAATTTTCATATATTGATTCAGATAACAGAATTTTCGAACTTTTGTTGAACAGGTTTAGACTGAATTTGTTTTTAAAGAGCTTATATATGACATAATACTTAATATCTAATTTAATTACTTTGTCTTACTGTTATTATGTAATTCAAGCGATATTTATAGTAATACTTAAGTCTTGGCCTAAAACAAACCATATTCATCACCATGCAAAGCTAGGCCTATCAGA
Source organism: Acartia tonsa (assembly GCA_900241095.1). Classification (NCBI taxonomy): domain Eukaryota; kingdom Metazoa; phylum Arthropoda; class Copepoda; order Calanoida; family Acartiidae; genus Acartia; species Acartia tonsa. Next base: position 14,912 of record LS054555.1, read on the forward strand.
CAGAGGTAGTGCAATCATAAGGTTGTCTGCAAATGTCTGAATCTACGTTGTTTTTAACAGTATTTATTATTTATCAAGTATTTTAATCAAATATGAGAAAGTATTTAAATTTGGAAATTCCAATTTCAAAAAGAAATTAAAAATATGAAAAATCATTTTTGGGCGTTGAATATTAAATCTTTTTATCCTTTCTGAGATATCTTTTGTGAAACCATTTTTTATTAATTATATTCAAAACAGATAATTTCATATTACATGTTCAAAATAAATATACACCATTAAATAATTCTTTTTATGTCTTTGGGAAATTAAGTATTATTATTTATATGATTACTAGTGACTTTGCCCCAAACAAATGGACCTCACACTAATTTATCATAAATAGCCTTTTTAAAGATCACAATTTTTTCGGTGGGGGGTGGAAGAGAGGTTGGAGTTTATTAGGTGGAAATGTGTTACGGGGGGGGGGGGCCCCCCCCCCCCCAGGACGGCGGGGGGGGGGGGGGGGGGGGGGGGGGTGGGTATGATTTTGGGGGGGGGTGAGG
>LS054562.1:1508-12336 GCA_900241095.1 Acartia tonsa
ATTCAAGTTTTAATTTTTTGTTTTGAAAATATTATTTTACATGTATTGACGCCATCTTGGATTATGATAATTTTTTTTTGTTAGAAGATTTTTTTTCTAAAATATTTTTAAAAAATTAACTTTTTACAATAAAAAAATCTTTGAACTTAAATTGACCAATAATTCAAAGATTTTTTCTCTTTGATTTGGAAGATTTTTTATGATTTTTATTTTTAATGTCAAATAAAAACACAACAGTGAAAAAAATGAAAATTAAATGAAAAAACGTTTTATGATTTTATTCAAGAAATTATTTGCTAACATCACCTTTTTGTTGCAATAGAATGTTATTTAAGCAAACAAAATTTAGCATAAATGGATATTTAAATCCCTCGGTATTAAATGATGAGCTAACGCTCGATCATTTAATACCTTGGGATTTAAATATCCATTTATGCTAAAATTTGTTTGCTTAAATAACTCATTTATTAAAATTAGATTTAAAAATGCAATGAAATTAAGGGATAAGACAATAGATGATAGATTTATATAATCTCAAATAATGATAAACATTACCCCCTTTGTAGTTCAAAATTAATGGTTGAAATGTATAGAAACTGTTTATTTGGACCAATCAAAATTCCACAAAATATCCAAAGTATTCTTAATAGTCAAATATTCCCTTCCTCTCTGATAAGAATTGTTAATTATATATGCATGTATTAAACTCTTTGCTAAAGTCAAAGCTACTTAAACAGCCATTATAGATGTCTTGTGGCTGGAAAAGCAAGGTTTTTTTTATCACATAAATACCTTCAAATTTTTTAACTTACTTTATAAATATGTTAATGCAAACAACCATCAATTATCAGTTCGTTAACCATAAATAAGTTTTCTTAAATTCAACTGATTAAAATCATACATAAGATACTTACCTTAAAGGTTAGGTGATACTTGATGCCCACAGGGGTGTTGGAGGGGTTACTGAGGGCGCTAGGGTTGAACACAACGATGGGATACCGTTTATTCTCCATTGCACTAGCCCACATTACGTCATCCGCCTTGAAATATGAATTAGTTTAAATTTCTTTATAGTTGTGGCGAAAAAATAAAGTTTGTATGTTTTAGATGTCTGTCTATCTGTCTCCTTCAGAGCAATTGAAAATTATAAAAAAAAAGATTATCTGAAGAAATTTTTTTCTTCAAAATTCAAAGATTAAAAATATGTTATCTTTTTTCAATAAAATAATTTATATGTATTTTTACAATATTATATAAAAACAGCATTCAAACATCCAAATGTCTTTGTTTCATGTTTTGTATGCAATGATTAAACTTTGATAAATTTTAAAGTTGTTTTATATAAAGTTAAAGCTACAGTGGACACGTTGATGGGTACATTTGTTCTTTCATAAGCTTAGAAAATTATTAAAAACTTCTGTTATTAACACTAACTCAACCTATTTAAACTTTTATTTGATGCAATTGTATATGGGTGCATTTCTATTTTCGCCCATAACCCGCGACAAATGCATAAAGGTGCCAGGTTTGAATCTCGGCACAGCACCGCGTCTTAACTAAAGACGTTAAAAATGGTTCCTACTACTGCTATGTAATATGTATAAATCAATAGTTAGAGAGAAGGTTTTGGCCAAAAATAGGCGCAACTCATGACCATAAGGAATTAGGACTTACAGAGAAAAGCAGTGCAATCATATTGGGTTGGTTGTCTGTAGGACGTTTGACCGCGTAATCTTGCACTTCATTAATAAGATTTGGTTCAGAGATACACAAAAATTAGACCTATTGATGAATCCCGTCCTCTAGAGGCTTTCCAGATTATGTTCGTTCAATGATTTTACCTTTTCTATTATATTTAATATTGTTACTTCCAGAGCGCGGTAACCGCCAACCAGCGGCCAAAAAGCCGCCATTAAACCGAAGCTAAGAAATTTTGAAAAAGCAGCTATTCGGCGGCTGGCTGGCGGCTGCAGAACCCCTGGTATCCTACCTTATCATTGGCCCATGAACCGCTGTATGAAACTCGACTGCGTGACCTTTCCAAGTCAACCTAGTAGACACACACAACCATAACAACCAAAATTAACAAGGACAATTCATTTCAAAGCTTGCATGGCTTTTAGTATCAATCCTTGCAGGAAATGATTTTTGCTCCCAACCATTTTCTCTGTTTTTTAAAGTTTATAGGTAGATTTTAGAGATAAATGTATTTTTATAAACCCATTTCAAATTAGTTTTAAATAGTACCATAAAAGAAAAGAAAAACAGAGATAACGGTTTTGTTCTACTAAGGAGCACTATCATTTTTAAATATGTCTTTTCATGATAAAGCGTATAAATAATATAAGGTATAAATTTCATACAGTAAAATTTGTTAGTTAATCATCCATAACTTACTTTTAATACTTTTAAATATCACAAATATGAAGATTTTTTTAAAAATAGCGTTCCTAAAGTTTTGCCCGCATTGTTAAGGAGAAAGAATCAATATATAGCACAAAAGTCACTTTAAAATCTGCAATCATTTACAAAATCGAGCGTTTTTCATTATCTCAATACAACTCTTAGCTTTCAGGGTATTTGTAAAACTGACTCTGAAAAAAATTATAAAAATACTTTTATTTATAATACAAACTTATTAAAGACGGCTGGGAATATGATTGGTTAACTATTAAAATGATTAGTTTATTAAAAATTGTATGTTTCATATTTTCATACTTTATTTTATCATTTTTTTCTACCCATTAAAATGTTTAACTTTGTTCAAATCTTACTGTATAAAATAAATTGTACAAACCAACTTAATTTTAGTTGTACAATTTAAGAATAAACAAACATTATACTGCAGTTGCTTAAAATTTGCTACACAATTTTTGAATGATCAACAATGGGTGTTATTCGGTTGTACAAATTTACGTCAAGGCACTAATACTGTAAAAAACAAGCCAAAAAAGGGTAAGAAAATATCACAGAATTAGCGCACACTATTGATCATCAATTTTATGTATTTCTCTATTGTGCTTTGAATTTTGTGTCAAATTTTAACATTTAACATAACTTAATCAAACTCTTACATAATTTTTGCGATAAATGGGGGGAAGACGGTTATCTTTATAACCCTAAAGTTTTATAAGATTTTTTAAAACTTCCTGTCTCACTTGAAAAGTTTTTGCTGTTCTTGCAACTTTGTATGCATAAATTATTTTTAATTAAATTAAACCTTAATTATTTTAAAATAACCCTTCTATCATTTTATGTCAGAATAGTATAATGTAACTTAAATCAAAAAAGAAAATAGCCTAAAATCATCCAGAGAACTAAAGTAAATCTTCACGAAAATAAAAAATTTAATTGATGCAATGATAATAAAAATGTATGGATTTAATTTTATTTAAGCAGCAAAAACACTGTCACCTTTCTTCAAATACAATTTTGAAACTCTCTAATTTAAAACAAGTTTGCTGCTATTTCAAATATCTTTCTACGAAGTGTTTTTGAGAAAAGTCACTAATGTAGGGTTGAAACAAGAAGATAAATAGTGACTTAAATTGGCAATTTTCATTTTAGAATTGAAAAAATATATGAATGATATTAATATGAGAAATGGCTTACAGCACAAATTAAGTTCTTATCATTTGCACATCATTCAAACTTACAATAGACAACATTGCAATGGACCAATCATGTAAGAACTTACTCCTTAAATAACTTTAAATTGATCCTTTAGGGGGTGGAAAAAAATATATAAGGTGTTCAAACACTCTTTAGGAATGGGGCCCACTGTACTATAAGTTGTGCGTGTCAGTCTTTAGGTGTTTTTATTATTGTGAGAGAAAAAAAGGAAAAATGTACTGCAATAATTCTAAGTTTAAGTTATGACTGCCAAGAAAGTGAGAATATTCAGACAATTCCAGCTTTTCTCCAGAGATTAATCATTCACAGTTCATTAATACCTGTATTTATCATACACTGCACATTGGGGCAGATCAAGCAAAAAGGGGATTTAATTATTTAGAGCCCGATTTTCGTGTTCGAAATTGTCAAATAAGGGTTTTTTGAGGCCAGGGAATGCATTTCTAAATTTATCAGAGCAATATGAGAATTTTTTAGTAGCGCAGCTACCCTATTACTAGCTTTTTGGGCCTTTTAAAGTGTATCTGTGTCAATTGTGGTCATTAATACCTGCATTTATCATGCACTGTAAACAAAACTAATAATATATTTGAAAACTTAAGGCATTTCTAAAAATATTTTCTTATAAATGTTATAGAAAATTTCAACCTGCATGTTTAAATTAGCATAGTAGACAACTAACTCTTTATTTTCATCGCCCTTATCTTGATGTCCTAATTGGGCACAATAATGCAAATATTTCAATTTCCGAGGATAATATAAAGTATAGCTGCTTAACAATTGCAGAAAGCACAAGGGAGGCATTGAAGTATTAGTTATAAATACTTGTTCCCAAATTGTTATAAACACTTTTTCTTCTATTTTTGATCAAAAACTTTGGGATTTAAATTACATCTTGATTTGTTGGTTAAAATCAAACAATGATTTTAATCTACAGAAGGGTTAGTTTTGTTAATAATCATTATAGATCCATTTACTGTCACATTCCTTGTCAATTAAGATCCCCGAAAAATACCTGATTACGTTAAAATAATCAACATTTAAAAGATAAAATGTATCCTATTTAAAATATTTCTTAAAATTATGCTTTAAAAACATTTATATCAAGACATATATTTAGTTTATATGTAAATCTATATTCTAATAAACAGAAACTATCGTGGTCATTAGTAGCGTAGCAATTTTAATAAATCAATTCTAATTAACTTCTTTTCAGGCAAAGAAGTTAGTTAGCTTCCTTAAGTCAGTTTAATATAGGATTATGAGTTATTTATTTTTAAGAAAGATTGATAATACTCAAGAACGTCATTGATGTGGGGTGGGGGGTTAAGATGGTGGTAATATGATTTATCGCGCTTCAAAAGCCAAACTTTTTTCTTCAAATTTCTCTCTATTAATATTTTGTAACCCCTCCTCCTCTCTTGCCCCCCTCCAAAAAATGAACGTCCTTATTCCTCTCTAATAGTTTACAATCATAACGAACAAAGCAAAATATAGTTTAGCTAATCTTCTAAATCTGTGCTCTAAAGAAATTTACTAATTTCATGCTTAACACTAACATGAAAAGTCCTAAAATAATGATTTCAATTATATTTATCGCAAAGCATTATCAAAGAATATAATAATAACATTTAAGTGAAATTGTGAAATAAAAATTGTATGTAACCTTTTTATGAAATAGTGGAATTTTTGTTTTAACTGTGCTTTCAGTGTAAAGAAACTGTTTTAGAACATGAGGTGGTGCTTTTAACTACTTAAAACAGTAAATCAAAACTTTGTTTTATGTTCTCTAGATATGAAGAAATTAAGAAGATGGACCATTACGGCAATTTTCCAAAAGAAAATCTAAAAATTAGATATCTTTTTAAATGCCAAAGCCAAATTAATTACAAAGAATTTTTGTGTACTTTTGACTACTGTAAAGTGTTTGACGGCGAGTGGTAGATAAGTTTTATTTCCAGTATAGCTTCGAGCCAATTATTATCCGCTGGTTCTAAGCCATACCAAAAAATCATTTATCGTGTCGTATAATAGAATACTAATAGATTTATAATTTGCACGGAAAGCTGTTTATAATATGATGCGATAAATAACTTTAATCTAGAGAAAATATATGTTTTTTAACAATATCTTGTAAAAAAAACCAAAGAAATTTACTGAAATAAGTAGCAGAACTCATAACCTCTCGTTCATGACAAGTCGACAATTGTGTAATTTTCTAAAAGGTGCTCAGCCCTATGTCTAGGCATCATTAAGTCATAAAGAAAACTAGTCAACAAGAACATAACAATAAGCTTATTGCGGAGCTTACCTCCCCGTTAATAAAATACCTAAATTACGCCCCTATATGGGTTACCTTTAGCTTCGGTTTCTTTCGTAGCCTATAAGATTGAAAAAATCAATAATTTCTCTTAATTTATCATTTGGGCTTTAATTTTAAATTTCAAATTGGTAAGTTTTTGAATTTTTTAACACCAATAAAATAAATTGAAAGCAAAAATGTTTCTACTCTGTGTTTGTTAATTTTGTTTGTTTTAAGTCCAAATACTTTTTGTGGGACAGCGATTTTTGGATATTGTAATTCTTGATTATAAATAAATAAGATTCAACGTCATAAAGTTAAAAAACTAAACCTAATATACTGATGTATCTATTTATACTCAAGTTAAAAATAACAAAATTTACGTCATAAAAAAGTTAAAATTATAGTTTAGATTAACTGCATAAAGTTTATAGTAGTATTTTATTATTACTATAAAGAACCTATATTTATAAATGTTTTTCTTGTACTTATAGCTTCTACAAATATTGAACAAGGATGGAAAACTTCCATAAAGCAAAGCTCTAAAATCAGAAGGTAGGTCAAACGAACATTAACACACTAGTTGAGTGTCAGAACTTAATAAGCAGAATAGAAGAATCTTGGTTTAAAAGAATATTTGTTAAATAATGGATACTGTTTAAGAACATATTTACTTATTATTATTTATTAGGACTTAAAAAAAGAAGCTTTACTTAAGATATTGTACCGTGTTGTCCTAGAAATCATTAAAAACCAGATAAGACTTTTTAGTAACATTTGTAGAACTGCTACGCTTTCTAAGTTCACATGCCTACACTAACTATAAGAAATATACGTTACGTACGCACGGATGTGCAGCCCTTATTATATAAAAGATTCGCAGACTAACTTTATCAGTCTTAAAATTATTGTCAGAAAAATGTATTACAGATTGACTATTAAAAGCATTAAAAGCTTTGCAATTAAGCGATTTATGAAATACACACCCTTCAGTTGTTTCTTTCGATGCCTTTTAGAATAATTCAAAATATTATAATCATTTATTGTATATTAAGAATAAAGAATAAATAGAGAAAAATAGAAAAATAAAGATAGGGAAAGAAAGATATGAGAGGAAAAATGGAGAATGAAAGGTAGAGAAAGAAAGACAGAGAAAGAAATAGAGGAAAAGAAAAATAGAGAAAGAAAGATAGAGAAAGAAAGACAGAGAAAGAAATAGAGGAAAAGAAAAATAAAGAAAGAAAGATAGAGAAAGAAAGATAGAGAAAGAAAGACAGAGAAAGAAATAGAGAGGAAGAAAAATAGAGAAAGAAAGATAGAGAAAGAAAGAGAGAAAGAAAGATAGAGAAAGAAAGATAGAGAAAGAAAAATAGAGAAAGAAAGACAGAGAAAGAAATAGAGGGAAAGAAAAATAGATAAAGAAAGACAGAGAAAGAAATAGAGGGAAAGAAAAAAAGAGAAAGAAAGATAGAGAAAGAAAGATAGAGCAAGAAAGAAAGATAGAGAAAGAAAAAAGATAGAAAAAGAAAGTTAGAGTAAGAAAAAAAGAAGAGAGAAGAAAATTGTATCCTTAACATTAATCACCTTTTTGTTTGTGACTAATAACCATGAAAATAAAACCAACAAATGCAAATTCAAGATGTGCTGAATTTTAATTTCCTATTGTGTACACAGTTTCCTCAGTGTTTCCTCATCCTATCTCAATATTTACTACTAGCAAAAAAAATTTAATAGCAAAATTTTAACTTTTTTAAATTTAGATTTTTTTTGGGAATCTTGAAGCTTTTTTTAGTTAGTAATAAATATTGAGATAAGATGAGGAAACTGTGTACATATTAGGAAATTAAAATTCAGCACAACAAATTCAAGTTGCAATTTCAAGTAGCGCGGCTACTATATAAATAGAGTTGTACTGTCTATTTGTATTTCTTTCAAGTCATTATTGTAACTATTTTTCTTGATATATTACGAGATTTAAACCTTTTTTTTAAATAACAAGATCAAAATTTATTAGATGAAAATGTAATTTTTGGCGATTTTTCTTTTTCTTTTTCTTAATCTTTAATTTTAACGATGATTATTTCTAATATCCAAATTAAAAAGTAAGAAGGATTCAAATATTGAAATCCTTCGTCTCATTTCTATTTTCAAAATTAGATGGACTGTTAGATATAATTTGTATGGCCTAAACTTGAAAAAAATATTTAAATTTATGTGAATTAAGTAATGATAGTGTTTTATGTAAAGTAGTATGAGAGTAACATATTCATTAACATAAGGAAAGTAGTAATTATAAAACAGCTTGTAATGAACATAAACATTACTTTTTCCTAATTGCCCAAAATTAAATAGATATTTTCAATTTATTTGATTTTAAAATCCAAAGCACAAAAGAGAAATGGCTATTTTATTTGTAAATGAAGTAGAATAAGTCTCAATTTTATCAAACCATTTTAGACGTTTTTAAAGAATATTGTCCTAATATCAAATAAATTTTGGTATTACTTTTCCATTTTGATATATTATAGAACGTTAAACAATAAGCAAAATTATGGAAACTAATAAAAACATGCATAACAGTATAAATATTTATAATTAAAGATTGATAGATTAATTGCAGAAAAATATTGGCGATTTCCCTAAAAAGGCCCAATCAAGCACATAAACCCACCTTTCTATTTGTTTGTGTGTTACTTTATGTCAAGTTTAGGTTAAGGCCTCCCGCAGTGGATATGAAAAAGACTACTTTCCCCTCATTTTGAATTTATTTCTAATATAAAGGAGGCAGTTTCAGTGCTTAATAGTCACTTTATGGGAAAACACAAATTTATGTATTCATGTTTTAAAATTTATATATTAATATTTTGTTTGGGACATTGGGTGTAGATTAATTTTACCTTTATTGTCCTATCCTTCCCCTGGCTACAATTAATCCATCAATCAATGAATCAAGAATATGAAATGAAAGATGGCGTGTAAACTTACCTCCTCTTCCCCTTCTTGGCCATCTTTGGTGGCTTGTCTCCCCGCCCCCTCCAGCTCCTCTCCTCTACACATAGATAGATAGATGTATATAGATAGATAGATAAATTGATATTTAAGATTGTTAAGCACAAGTTGGATTTTTGAGCACTTTAGATAAAGGTAAACTAGGATTATCTCTCGACTATTATTCTCCTAATGCATCATTAAATTTTTTAATTTTTAAAATTAAATTGGGACTTACTAATGAGCAAAAATTATGCTAAAATAAATTAGGTAAATTTGTAATGAAATATAAAAATTCAACCCCTTTCATAGCTAGCCTAATTATCTCTCGATTTTTTTTATTATTAAAAACTAAATATCTATCCATAAAAACAACAAATAATAAATTGCAAGTTATCAAAAAAAAAGTAATAATAAAATGTTTCACATTATACCATTTTAAAAAACATAAAAAATAAAAACAATATATGTTAATGTTGCATTATTACACTTTTCATGTCACTTATAAAATACTTTAAAAATTTCACTAAAACTCGTATAAATCTAATCTCATTTTTTAACATCTTTGTTGAAAAAGTTAAATTCAATGGTATTATTATTGGTTTCTCAAAAAAAATTCAACGCTTCGTGCCAATTCCGTAATACACACCTGTTGATGTTTCCTCCAGCTTCTCCTTGTTGTTCTGTTGCCTGCACCTGGCCGGTCACGTGTTCTGGTGATACTTCCGTACCAGCAGGAGCCAGCTCACCTGACATACAACAGGATTATTATTGTGGACAACCTCTAACGAGTAAGGTCTTATTTGGCTGCAACTGTATCCGATCATGTTTGATATGATAAATAATCCATCGATTGCACGACCTTTGACTGTAAATCCTTAATATACCTAACAATACATTTTGCATAATTTGTGGGATCCATGAGTTCTATGTTTCAGGTTAAATTAACTATTTTAATAAATATATCATTACTTGAATGTTGCACCACATTTAAAAAATTTATTCTCGTTACTTTTTCATGTAAAATAATAAAATGAGCTTGCCTTTATTTGCACGCGTAGTACTGTTGCTACGATCCTTTTTGTACTCCCCTTTGTCTATCTTCTCAAGCACTTCCTAGAAAAAGGAAAAATTATTATTAGCAAAATGAAACATAACAAAGATGACAACATTCATAAAAGCGAAGCTCAAAAACTGTAAGACATACGAAAATCAACTCTTGTGGAGTGTCAGAACTTAATAAGCAGAATATAAATGTTTAAGATTTAACAAAATTGTACGAAAATTTGTTTCCTGTTAGATACAGGATACTGTTTAAAGGACATACTTACATTTTTAGGACTCCGATTGTAATATTTTTCTTTGTTTTCCTAGGAATCAGTATTCCAAAAATAAGATATATAGGATACTTATATCACATAAAAATTTTTGTTATTAAATTTAAAAATCAATATGAATCAAATGAACGTACGAATATTCTGGCAACTAAATAACAGTTGTTGCGTACCTAAAAACTTAAAAAATCTTAATTGATTGGTTCAAACTTCAAACTATCAGTGTCTGAACTTTTCAACTAATAATCTTAATCTACAGAAGGGGTAGTTTTGTTTATCATCGTTGTGGATGTACATCAATTTATTATTATCCATTGCCCTATTAGATCCTCAAGATCCCTGAAAATTTAAGATTACATATATTGAAGAAAATAAATTCCATTACCAAATGAATAGAAATATCTAGTGAAAACATCTTACATTTACAATCAAAACTACTTTCTTCAAGGGATTCAGAGCTGGATCTTTGAATCATTATAGTGGTACGCCAGATCGGGATGAGCCAACTTTCCACCAATGAGAGCACAGCATTTTATGAAATGCCGCGCTGTGATTGGCTGAAATTCGGCTC